>CM057234.1:65731730-66014230 GCA_029891385.1 Erythroxylum novogranatense | reverse complement strand
AAGCGGTCGAGGTCCCCGACCTCACCTGCTCGTCTATGCTGACCGCGCTTATGAGCAATACGAGGGACGAAGAGTTTAAGAAGTCGTTAGCCCTCGATCAGCCCCGATCTATTTAGGAGATCAGACATCGGGCAGACAAGTACATTCAGCTCGAAGAAGTATTAAAGAATACAAAACGCCGGGCAGATGATCGCGGGCCGAGTGGTAGGGCAAATGAATCTCACAAAAGACAGAGGGATCAGTCGACCTGGAGAAAGTCGATCGGTCGGCAGTGGCATCAACAAGACTTCACCCTACTTAACAAACGATATGCGGAAGTACTGACGGCCATGAGAGCGGACGGAGAAACTATCCGAGAGTCCAATAAAATGAAGACCCCTTACAAGGATAGGAACTCGAACCTATATTGCCGTTTCCACAAAGAGGTCGGTCATGATACGGAAGATTGCTGGCAGTTGAAAAAAGAAATCGAATCACTCATACAAAGGGGAAGGTTAGGCCGATTCGTGAAACATTTAACAAACGCCGATCGGGATAATCAACAGCAGACAGTCACCAGATAATAGAGACCGCCTCGAGACGAAATGACAGGAATGATAGAGGGAGGCAGAATACGAATACAGATAATCGACGAGAAGAGAGAGGGCGATCGAGGGAAAGAAACGACGGAAACACTGGGCAACAAGACGATAGACCGACTGGGGTCATTAACATGATATTCGGTAGAAATGCGGCAGGCGGATCCACCACTAAAGGGAGAAAAAGATATGCCAAACAGGTCGGCAGAGACTCATCCACCAAAAAGCCGAGGGAGAACGACGGGATGATATCGTTCGATGAGTCCGACCTCGATAGAGTAAATTGCCTTCATGATGACGCACTCGTGGTAAATCTGAACATGGACGGTTACGAGGTGAAGCGTGTGATGATTGATACGGGCAGCTTGGTCGACTTATTGTATTACGAGACCTTCAAGCAAATGAAGGTACCCTAAGACCGACTACTACCTACAGACGACCCCATTAAAGGAGTAATTGGGGTGTCAGCCTACCCGTTCGCTCGGGTGAATTTGAAAGTGAAGTTCGGGCAGAAGCCGTGTCAGATAGAAAGGGACGTTGAGTTCCTAGTCGTAAAGTTTCAAGGGGCGTAAAACGCAATAATCAAGCGAGCTACTCAAAATGCCCTCAGATCGGTCGTCTCCACCTACTACCAAGTTATGAAGTTCCCGACACCCCACGGAGTTGGTGTTGTCAGGGGTGAGCAGAGAATTGCCAGGGAATGTTACTTAGCGGAAACGAAGACATTAGACGATGTGGTAGTCCTGACGAGCTCTCTTGATGTGAGAGCCGACGAGGAGATGGATAGGATGAACCCAATGGAAGAAACACAGCAGGTCGGACTGGATGAAGCCGACCCTTCTAAATTCACAAACCTAGGCTTCGAGTTGCAGGGAGAACTGGTTAAAGAAATCACAGACTGTCTGGTGAAAAATAGGTCGGTCTTCGCTTGGGTGCCGAGCGACATGCTTGGAATTTCCCGATCAGTTGTGTCACACTCCCTCGGTATTCGGCATAACTTCATGCTTCGATCGATGTAAAAGCGATGGCAATGCAAGGAGCATGTGGGGTGATCGAAAAAGAAGTAGAAAAATTACTCGAAGCTGGGTTCATTCGAGAAGTCAAGTATCCCGAATGGCTCGCCAATGTGGTTTTGGTGAAGAAGAAGAATGGGAAGTGGAGAATGTGCATCGACTTCGCTGACCTGAACAAGGCGTGTCCAAAGGACAACTTTCCCTTACCCAAGATCGATCAGCTGGTAGACTCCACCTCAGGACATGAACTTCTCAGTTTCCTGGATGCCTTCTCGGGCTACCATCAAATCCAGATGAGCCTTGAAGACGAGGAAAAGATCGCCTTTATCACCGACCAGGGCACGTATTGTTACCAAGTGATGCCATTCGGCCTGAAGAATGCCGGGGCTACTTATCAACGGCTCGTCATGGAGGTCTTCAAAACACAGATAGGTCGATCTGTCGAAGCTTATGTAGATGATATGGTGGTTAAAAGTAAGACGGCCGCCGAGCATGTGGGAGATTTAAAAGAAGTCTTCCAGACACTTGATAAATTTTAGATGAAGCTGAACCCTGAAAAATGCGTCTTTGGTGTGGCATCAGGAAAATTCCTTGGGTTCATGATTACTCAACGTGGGATTGAGGCTAATCCAGAGAAGATTGAAGCCATCGTCCAAATGCCTTCACCAAGGTGCTTGAAAGAAGTATAGATACTGATTGGTCGGATAGTCTCCCTGAGTAGATTCGTGTCCAGATTGGGGGATAAGTGTCTCCCATTTTTCAAAATTTTGAGGAAAGCAGATGTAACACAGTTTCAGTGGCCGGAGGAGTGTGAAAGAGCTTTCCAACATTTAAAACAGTATCTGACGAGCCCACCTGTTCTGCATAGCCCGGTTGACGGAGAAACCCTGATTATCTATCTGGCGGTCATAGAGGGGGCAGTCAGTACGGTTCTGGTTCGATCGGATGGAAAGGAGCAATTTCCGATCTACTACGTCAGCAAGGTATTGAGTGGGCCAGAAACATGGTATGCGCCGATAGAAAAGTTAGCTCTCCTTAATCATCACAAGATAAATCGAGACCATATTTTCAAAGTCATACCATCGAGGTATGGACCGACCAACCTCTCGCATAATGCCTCCAAAACCCGAGACCTCTGGAAGGTTAATAAAATGGGCGGTAGAGATGGGAGAGTTCGACATACAATACAAGCCCCGGACGACGATCAAGGCACAGGTATTGGCAGACTTCATCGTAGAGATGAACCAACCAAGCTCGCAGGATGAACAGTTCTCTGCTTGGAGTTTGTTTGTCGACGGGTCGTCCATTCAAGGACGCGGGCGAGTGGTATTAATCAACCCGCACATGGAAGAGAAGGTGGAATACGCCCTTCGGCTAGAATTCAAAGCCTCCAATAATGAGGCAGAATATGAGGCTCTGATAGCCGGTCTCCAACTGGCCAAGGAAATGGAGATAAAGCGTCTAAAGATATATAGTGACAGCCAAGTGGTGGTTGGCCAAGTCACTGGGCAGTATGAAGCCAAGGGGGACAACATGATCGAGTACCTGCAGCTAGTAAAGCAGGAGTTGAATAATTTCGAGCAGCACACAATCAGCAGGATAGAACGAGCTCAGAATGCTAAAGCGGATGCGCTCTCCAAGATGACCTCTGATCGAGATGCCAAAAATAACGTCCTAGTCGAACGACTGGATCGTCCTAGCATTTAGAAAGCCAAGGAAGTTCTTGATGCAAATACCGATCGACCGAGTTGGATGGAACCGATTAGACGGTATCTTCTAGACGGAACACAGCCACAAGAAAGTTCAGAGGCCAAGAAGTTGAGAATAAAGGCGACTGAATACGCGATCATAAATGACGCTCTATACAAGCGATCGTATGACTGGCCACTGCTGCGATGTTTGAACGAAGAAGAGGCAGAACAAGCAATGGCCAAGGTGCACGAAGGAATGTGTGGCAACCACGTAGGAGGCAGAATGTTAGCCCATAGGCTGATCAGGCAAGGGTATTACTGGCCGACGATGAGGAAAGACTGCCAGGAGAAAGTCGACCGATGTGAGGCTCGCCAGAAAGCAAAGACTTGTCTCATCAGCCGACTGAGAGGATGAAAATTGTGAGTCACCCCATCCCTTTCGCTCAATGGGGAATGGATATACTAGGGCCCTTCCCTCTTGGTCCCGGACAGAAGAAGTTCCTGATAGTGGCAGTGGAATATTTCACCAAATGGGTAGAAGCGGAAGCGGTCGCCACAATCACCGAGCAGAGGGTGGAAAATTTCGTAAAGAAAAATATACTGACCCGCTTTGGAATGCCTATGGTGCTGGTAGCAGACAACGGTCGACAGTTCGGTAACGACAAGTTCAGAGATTTTTGCGACCGATTAAAGATCAAGCTACAAATGACCTCAAGAGCCATCCCCAAAGCAACGGCTTCATGGAGAACACCAATAAAAGATAATGAGTGCTCTCAAAAGTGCCTAGATGGTGAAAGACCTAGGTGGAAGAACTAGACGCGAAGTGTTATGGGCATGAACCACACCGAAGGAGCCACAGGGAAACACTGCTCAGATGACCTTCAGGCGTAAGCCCTAGTTCGAGAGAGGTGGCATTGCATAATCAAAGGGTGTCGGGCTATGAAGAAGAGCGGAATGATGAAGCCCGCAGAGCGGAACTCGTTCTCCTCAGCGAAGATAGAGAAAGGGCAGCCGCTCGTTCGGAAGCCATCAGGCAAAGGGCGACCAAATTCTACAACAGAAGGGTCAAGTCGAGCGATGTAAAGATAGGCGGTTACGTCCTACGAAAGGCCGAGGCGGCCGGGAAGCATCCTGGAAAGCTCGGACAGACGTGGGAAGGACCCTAGAGGGTGATTAAGCAAGTCGGGCATGGTTTTTACGTCCTACGCGATGCGAAAGGGAAGGTTCTACCAAGACCTTGGAACTCTCGGAATTTGAAGGCGTTTTACCAATAGATAAGTTCTACTTAAGTTAATCTTTACTTATTACCGTTTTTGTATACATGTGAGAACCTTTTTCCTGTCCTTGCCAGACAGGTTTTTTAACGACCCACACCCTCATTATCATCAATAAAGGGATTTTCAGATTTCTTGGCAATAAAAAGCTCCATTGTATGCGGCAAAGAGTAAAAAATCCAATCAACCATTGCCCGACATCTCCATAGATCGACTACGATCGGTCGGGTCGCCAAGACAAGATCCTTGGGACCTCGCTCATCACCGCTCGGCATCTCTGTAGACCGACTACGGTCGGTCGGATCGCCAAGACAAGATCCTTGAGACCTCGCTCGCCACCGCTCGGCATCTCCATAGACCGACTACGGTCGGTTGGGTCGCCAAGATAAGATCCTTGGAACCCTCGTTCGACTTCGCCATCGATCAACCACGGTCGATCGGTCGCCCGACAGATCGATCAGGTTATCGAGACAATCCTCGGAACCATCGATCGCTACGGTCAGTCGGTCGTCAAGGCAAGGTCCTTGGGATCATAGCTCGACTTCGTCCGACGGATCGACCAGGTTACCAAGATGATCCTTGGAACCATCGATCGACTTCGCCATCGATCGACATGGTCGCCAAGACAGGATCCTTGGGACCACAGCTCGGCCTCAACCACAGATCGATCTCAATGCTGGTTGGCCATGAACGACTTCGCTAAATTTTACTACGGATCGAAAATAAAGAATATAAACATGGAAGATAATTGAGAAACTGAAAGGCAAGTTCATTTCTTGAATTAGCCCTGGCCACAAGCCAAACCAGGTGAGCTTTAAAAATCAACAAAGGGGGAGGTTTGAAGGACCGGGGGAGCAGGAGAAGCCTCAGAGAGAGGCGGATGCCTAGGAGAAGCCTCAGAAGGGAGCGACACAATGGGAGCAGGAGCAGGAACCGGGGAAGCAACCGGAGGAATATCTTCATAAGGAAGCTCTTCTTCGGAGCTGAGATCCAGCTCTTCATCCGGAATGACGCTTATCAACCCCTCAGCCTTCTCCCTGACCTCCTCCAAAGAAAGCCCAAGAGCTGCAGGAAGAAGCAGCTCGGCATAATCCTCGAATGAAGGGTACATCGACCCCTCAGGAGTGTAGAGCTCGTGGTCCCTCCTCAAAACCGAAAGGGCTATGTCACAGGCGAGCTCTAAACTCTCCTCGTACAGAAGCCACCTCTTCCATCGCTTAATTGCCTCAATCCGCTGCTTCCTAACAGAACACCGCACCTCCCTCACGGTGTTCTCGGCTCTGTTTCTACCTTCCACTGCGGAATGGAAATCTTGGCGGTATTTCTTGTTAAGCTCCCGCTCCGCCCTCATCGTTTTCTTCAGTTCGTCCCTCTCCTCCTCCCCTTTGGCCAGACAAGTCAACAAAGCGCCCATCTCCCCCTCTTGGGATTTCTTCTCCTCTTCCAAGGGCGCGTTTTTAGCCTGGAGGAGGTCTCTCCCCTCCTTCACCTCCGAAAGCTCGCCCTTCAAAGCCTTCCCCTGATCATGGAGATCCTGAACCTCCTGGTCCAGAGTCTCCAACGCCGCAAAGATCGCTGAAGGGCGCCGTCAGACTCAGACACCGAGACGAACGAGCTGAGACCCTAACTCCAGGCTACTCCTCTTGTCCATGATTTGCTCATCCGCAGGGGGAGTAATCCTCTCGGCAATGTAACGGGACACCTCGAGATCCCCGATCGTGGCATCCTTGGCCAACTTGAGGGCAGACTCCCACTACCCAGGGTTCGCGGCTTGCACCTTTCCCTTGCCCTTCTCTTTCCCTGTCACGGCCCGACTTGCCGGGCAAGATGGTAGATCCCCCAACCGAACCAATCTCTTCCTCTTAAGAGGAGGCCCCGCATCCTCCTCCTCCTCCTCCTCTACCTGAACTACCGGCACAATCGACAATGACACCGAATCAGCAGGACGGTCCCCGACAGGTAGAACACCCGTCGACACTGCTGAGGAGCCCAACCCCACGGACAAAGCGGCACCCTCACCAGTCTACGCCTCTTTCCTCTTCTCCTTCTGAGCGGCCCGCTTCTTTGACCTGGAAGCTTGGGCAGGAGCGTCTCCCATCCTCACCATGGCTGCACAGCAACAAAGCAAGTTAGAAAGAGGAACCAAAAATCAAGAATATAATTAGAAACTCGACACCGAGGGCTCAACCAGACGGGACGTTTTCCTCTCCCAGCCCGCTAACTCGTGGCGGGGGGTTGATAAGAAAAGAGCTAGCCGAGACACCCCCGGAATAGGCTCGTATCAGCCCCGTAAAATCGTAATGGCCGAGCTCCTTTATGCGATTGATCACCCTCCACTCCTCCCCACTAAGAAACACGCTCGATGTGTTATTCCACTGCTCGGCTAAGGGGTACCTCCACGGGCGAGACTCGCTGGAAGACCCTGGGGCTTTCACGAAGAAGAACTTCGTCCGCCAAGAAGAAACTTTCAAGGCTGTACTGGCCGGGCGGTACCGGGCTTCCTTATATTGTAGAAAGGGGACCCCAGCCCCAAAACTCAGACTCTGACCCATCCTCAAAAAATGATGCAAGATGTCAACTGTGGGCAAATGACCGAACTGATGGCATAACAGTGCCAAACCATTAACAAACCTCCAGCTATTCGGAGGAATTTGGCTCGGCATCAGCTGGTAGGCCATGCACACCTCGTCGACGATTGGAGCATACGGAAGCCTCATACCACCAACGGAGAAGAAGCTTTCGGAAACAGCAAAGTACCCACTTGAGTTGCTGTGGATCCGCTCATTCCCCAGAGCAAGCCGAGGACCCCAAGACAAGGGGATGCCATACCTGATTATTGACCTATTCAACTCCCCCAGGGTCATCGTCGATGGATTCCTTAGCGGCACCTCCACAACCAACCCATCTTTCCTTTCTCTCGTTGATATCTCCTCAACGCCCCCTACCATACTTCTAGAACTACCCGTCGACATGCTTACCAAGAAAAAGGAAAGAAGAAGGAACGAAGAAGGAATGAAGAAAAAGGACGTACCTATTTAGAGATTAGAAATGGGTATATCGGACGGCGAAGCAAAAACAATTTCTGGGAACCGTGAACGATAAAGAGCAAGTGAAAGCAAAGTGTAAGTTGCAGAACGAAAACAAAAGGTAAAAAACATCACAACTCATTGACTCTGAATACTTATAGGGGGTCGGTTGGAGGGACATTCAATCAAAGCTCGACACGTGGAGAATATCCGAGCAGGCTCGGACACGCGGCAGAATCTGAACCAAGGAGAATCAGGGCTATTCAAAATCGGAGCGGCGCAAACAGTTGAAGGGACGCACATGATAGATGTACGATGATCATGAGGACGATATGTTTCAGATTTTGAAAGTTGTCAGTCAGCACGCGTCGTCTACAATAAATGCTCCGCACGCTCGCCAATGATAACCACCCGATCTGTTTCAACAAGAGCTGTCGCGCAATAAGTGCCGAGGCCGATCAGTTGGGGCACTCGGTCGATCGATCCCGGAACAAGTAGTTATGCACAACCGGTCGGTATCCGAGCAGTTACGCATAATCGATCGGCACCTGATCGATGGGGACTGCCCGAGCTGTCCAATGACCGGGCTACAAAAACAATGCCCGACCGATCAACTACTACATTTAGCTGACCTCCAGACGAGCTACATCTCAATGCTCAACCGATCGCCCCAATCACGAGTCGTTCTATGTACGCACTATAAAACCTCTACATACTCCTTCGACCCTTCTTTTCGCTCAGACTCGAGGAGTAGGGGGCTTATGGTCGGGTCGGTCGTGTTGGGCCCGGATCCAATCAAGACGACCCGTGGGTCGATCGGTCCATTCATCAGAGATCAGTCTTATGCCTAAGCCCATGTCCTCCTTGGCCCATCCATAGAAGGAAGTCTCCTATGCAAACACGTAAAGACCTAAACCTAACTGCAAAACCATATATAAGGTATAATTCTCCCATAATTGAGGTACGAAATCATAACCTAGTTGTTTTCTCTGCATTGACAAACCTCACCTTCACCAAAAGACTTACTTGAGCGTCGAAGGGGCTAATCGGAACATAACCCTCGACGTGCCTTCCTTGTTTTGCAGGTATCTTCACGTCGGAATCATCACAGAAAGCAGCAGACTCATGGAGTAGAACGGCAACGTACAGTTCAGCCAAAATCTGGTAGAACCACATACCATTCTCATCTTCATGTCATCTTCAAGATACACTATCATGTTTATGTTTCTCTTGCCTTAAATCTATTGAAAAAATATTTGAAATTTCTATCCCATTCTTGCAATTATTCGATTCTAGACTTCTATTTTAGATGCTCTTGATATTCCTCAATGATTTGCAAGTAACTACACAGTTCAAATTTTTCTTCCTATAAGACTACTGAATTAATAGGATCCCTGGCTAAAAGCTTCTAAATCAAAGACAGATTCTTAAGGGCTTGTTCTTTACTGAATTTTAAAATATTTCAATTAAGCTTTAAAAGCTTAATGCAATTTTCTTTAATACATTTTAGCATTTGAACACATTGGAAAGTCTTAGAATCCTACATATTCATACCAATGGCATTTGCAATAATTGAATGTTAAAAACATAAAAACTCAAAGTTTTGTATACTGTAATATATAAAGTAATTTCTTTTTCAGTATGTATATTGTGAACATTTCTTTAAAACTCACCTATCTGCACTTCATGTATCAGTCTTACAACTCAAAGATGAAGAATATGAAGATGACATTAAGGAAGAGAATAGACTGGTGTTAAATGATTGACATGATGATATCAAAAAAGAGAATAGGTGGTCATGTGCAAATAATTGATAGAGTGTGTGCCAACAACTGCAATAATTATTGCAGAGGAGTTGTAACTTACTTTGGATTGATTTGAATTTTTGGTATCTTTCTCCCTCTATTATGTGTCACTCTCTTATTTGCTTTTAAACTTCAAACACTAGCTAAATCAATAAGTCCAAAATTCTAATATTTTATTCTTGAAATTGAGTTATATTAATTTGGTATCAAAAAATTTATTATTGTCAAAATAAGCCAATGGAGTACAAAAAACGGCAGAGGAAACTGGATCGCAAGATATTACACAATTGGAAGAAGATTGAATGAATTAAGTGTAGGAGATGGAAGCAAAATATGAAAAGATGATCAAAAAATTGAAGAAAATGATATTATATGATATAGGTGAAAGAAGCTGCTTGATGGGTTATTAAAGTTGTATGGATGGTTATGTTACTTTTGGTGATGTGAAGAAAGCGAAAGTGATTGATAGAGGAGCTCTTTGCATGGATGGACTACCTCACTTAAAAGACGTGCTTCATGTGGATGGTTTAAAACCCAAATTGGTAAGTATTAGTCAACTTTGTGATGATGGGCTGTTTGTTAAGTGGCAAAAGATTGGCGGATAATTGTTGTAACAATAGACTATTAGTTCTTGCAATTTAGCTGCATATGATTATATGTCTCAATGGAACCAAAATATTAATAAGGTGATAGAAGAAAACATTCAAAATAATCCTCACAAATCAAAATAAGGACACAATGAAGCTAAAATCTGAAACTGTCCAGATTCATAATTAGTTGCTGTTAGAAAAGAAACTAGTCAAACATAGGACTAGTTGGTTGCTTCTGAGGGAGAAACCAACCAGACATTTAATAACAGAGTTAAAGTGATAAGTAATAATCCCAGTTTTGAATTTCTTCGAGGGACATAGGAACTGTGTGCTTTACATTCTTGAAGTATATTGATTTTAGTTATTAAAAAAAAGGTTTAAATGAGTTAACATCTAGACTTTCTGAGTTTTTAATTTATTGGTTTTCTAAGGTTTAGGTTATTGGTGTATGTTTGTCTTTTCTTACTTGTTGAATAGTATATTTGGTGTGAAAATGAGACTCTGCTTGATGGTTTGAGAGTTCTTCTAGATTTTGATTTATTTACTTATATTGAGAAAATGATTATGCTTGTCGAGAATTATAGGAAGTTTTGGATTTTCTATTATTTGGATTTTCAATTTTTATCTTAGTTTCTCTCTGTATCGTAAGCTGTATGAGCTTGAGTAATATGCTTTCATATGGTTTATGTGAAGGGGAGATTGATTAAGTTTGATTATGATTTGTTTAAATGAATTTTTGGAGTTATTTTTTAATTTGATTAGGGATTAGTTGTATGTGGATAATTTCAATGTGAATAATGATATGTTGGCTAGTGTATTAACCGGTGGTGAATTATCATCTTAGCGTGTTTATGATTCTTCCGCTATACCTACTGTTGATTTTTATGCCTCCTTATTCACTGAGATTGATCGCATTGAAGACATTTTTCTTTTAAACATATTTTTGTCTCACACGAGAGAAAATTAGATATTTTGTTTAGATGATTGTCAGTTTTTTTTGTTAACACGGGATTACTATTTCTTTGGATATTTACCAATTGTTTATGTGAACTTAACGATCTTGGTGTTATGTGAACTTAACATTATTTGCACGTTATTTGGAACTTGATGTTCCATTAAGGGGGAGTGTCCAATTATCTTCTTAAGGGAGAGTTCTCATATGTGACAAATAATGCCAAAAAAGGAGAGATTGTTAAGATATTTGTTGAGATACCTTGTTAATTAATTTTGGACACTATTTGTAATTGTACATAGTGGGATAATTATGGTATATCACTATAATAGTTAATCTACCTTACGTGGGATTCTTGAAGATAAGATTATACGAAGGATAAAACCCTAGTGATGAGAGGGTTTAATTAGGATAAAATCACCATATCTTAATAAGGATAATGTCTAATTTTTTTTTGTGATTTTAAACTTTTGGTTATTGTGGTTATCTAAGGCAACTAGATTTTTCAGTGATTCCATTTATTTTAGGCAATTACTTTTTTCTCTAGTGGGCATGATTTTTCTGAGCTATCTAAGTATTGTTTAAGTGGTGAAAAACATCTAATAGTGTTATGATGTTTCACCTCCATTATTTGTGGTGTTTTGTTGATGAAACGATTGTTCATTTGTTGAGTGTTATGGCTACTATGTGTGGGATGCTTCAGTGAACATATCGAAAGTTCACAAAAGAATTTTTGTTGGATAATTTCCCATATTTTTTATTAATGAAGCTACATATTTGGGGGGAGTTGCTTTCTTAACTCAAATGTCTTCTTTGTTTATGTAATTTTAGATTCAATTATTTAAGTTGTCTTATTATCATCTTTACTAACATTGTTTCTAAAATATTTTATTGAAGTTAGCACGAGGTGGTTGTGCTATTGAAAGTGATTTACTTTCACAGACTATAAGTAAGTAAGTCGACTCCGTAAACCCTTAAGTAAAACTATTGTTTCAAAAGTGAAAGTTGATTAAGCTGGGTAAGGACTCTATAGACGTAGATAAAGTTTGTTGGTTGTTGATTTTTTTGTTGCATATTTAATTTTTCTATTTGTATTTTTCTAAAATATTAATAGTTGCCCATATAGTTCATTAAGCAATCGACAAAAATAGCTCAAAGCAATTAAGCCAGACTAGATTTTGCAAAACCACTATTGGGAAATCGGGTCCGGATCTGATCCGACCGCAGCGGAATAATCATGAAACTTTTTCGTGACTTTTGATTTTCTGAAAAACAAGATCTATTTATTCTATAAAATGATTAACACGAATCATAATAAAGCGGAATTTAATTCGTACCTTATTTCGAAGCTTGATCTTTGTCTTGATGCATTCCTCGAACCGTTTCCGAAACCGATCCGTCTCAACCACCGTAGCCGCACAAGTGTTCGGCCTCTAACAGTATCCACAGAATAAGTTGAGAGAACTCTGTAACTTTTACAGAGAGGGTTAAGCATGAAGTGCTAGCTACATAGAGCTTAAGCCTATTTATAATAAGCTTTGGAAGTTTTAGTATTTTAATTGAAATTAAACACTAATTTCAATTAAACTTTAATTAGAATTACAAATAATTCTAATTAAATACCAATTATTCCCAAATAAGATTCAATATCTTATATTGATCCTTATTTATTAAATATCTCATATTTAATCATAAAGTTTCTCAAACTTTACAATCAAGTCCAACTTGATTAAATTAATTTTGCTCTCTTCAACCCATTCTATATGTGTGACCCATTAGGTTCCCAAGTATGTTGGAAATGACTATAAATTATAATTCTAATTCATAATTAGAATTAGATAAATTAAAACTCCTTTTAATTTATCTTTAATTCTCTAATTAAACAATTTATAATCATACATCAAGATTGATGTCTAGCAACGTATCATGACCACCCAAATATTCAGGAATGTCAAAGTGGTTTTGACTAATCTTTCCGTGCATGATTTTTTCGTATAATTCAATCCTTTCATCAACTAATGTTCCAATTAGACATAGAGCATGGAATTAATGTCTACTCTATTTTGAGTCCAATTATATTAGTTCTCCGCCATTAGCTATTGATTCAATTAATGATATTTGTAAACTGTTTACAAAATATCATTCCACCTTGGCGAAGGATTTCCCGAATCAATATTAATCGAGAACAACGGAACATTCTCTCTAATTACTTTATCGTGATGAATCATATTTTAATCATTCAACTATCTCCATACAATTCATGCTATATCCAATGACTATCGTTTAAACGACCTTTATAGATCACGAGTAGTAAAACGACCTTTATAGATCACGAGTAGTATCAAAACATAACAATCCCCATACAAGATAACTTTGATGATCTCAAGTCAAATGATCACTTATACAATCATCACAATGAGAATTTCATAGACATACAAGTAATGTTCCAAATGGATTTCTCATATCGGGTCTGTTTAGTGAACTTGTTCTGTAACAAGCACCCACACGTTTATTCAAGTATCTCTATACTTTAGCCTATGAGATTGACTACTTCCTTCATAAGGAAAAACGAAACATGTGCTATTCTTTTTACGTTCTATTAATGTCCAATCTTAATAGAGCAATGACTAAGAACATTTTAGGAGTAATTCATGAATGCAATATGAATCTCATAATTATAATCTCATTATAATTTCATTTGCAATGTAAAATTATCCCATGGACTTTATCATATACATCTAAACATGTACAAGATAAAAAATACCTTTTAAATAATTTGTCACTAAACTACAACCAAAGCGTTTGGCTGTAAGGCATAAACCAACAACCACATCCTTTCAGATTTTAAAAAACTTATTGAATTTATATATATCTTACATATATATAAAACAAATAATTATCTTTAAAAAGGCAACATAGAATCAATCTGAATCTTCATCACAATTTGTTCTCTTACACGTTAAAATTGAATCAAATATATATCAAACCTATGTTAAATTTTTGCTCTTAAAATTTTATAAAATCAAAATAAATCTCTAATATTTTGATATCTACAATTTAATTCTTAATTTGAACATATTTCATTGAAACAATTTTATTTTGACAAAACTTAATAACAAAATTAATGTTTTCATGACAATTTGTTTATACTATTAGTTAAATTTAATAATTCATTAGTAATTTTTAACAAAGTTATAGGATGCATATTACATTTTAATATCTTGATAACAAATTTGTGAGTATTTAAAATAATTTAAAATAAATTTATTTTAAAAGAAAATATAGAGTTGATTTCAATACTCATCACAATAAAGGAGGGACGTAAGTTACTATTGAATTATCTGTATACTTATATATTTTCTACGAAAAGTAAGAATTTACTCTTAAAATTATTAGAAATTTTCTAAAATATTTTAATATATTAATACTTATCAATTAATTGCTATTGTTAACATATTCCATTGAAATAATTCTTATTTAGACAACATTTAATGATAAGATTAATGATTTTTCATGAAAGCTTATTTATATCGTGAGAAAAATATAATTCATTATTAATTTCTAATATATTTATAGGATATGTCTTGAATTTCAATATGTTGAGGTTGGCTTCTTTGTTGTCCCATATTGGTTGGGGACAACAAGTGAGGCAAGACTCTTACCTATATAAGGAGGTGGCTACCTCCTTGTTTAATGCACCAAATCAAAGTCAAAGATTTGTAGTACAAATTTGACTCTAGTTAAATTCCTCTTTTGAGGTGGGAGTTGGAGAGTTTGTCTTGTGTATTTCTTTGTGAGTGTGTTGGTGTATTGGGGGATTGGGTGAGAGGAAAAATTGTGTGATTGTAAGAATTTTTCACATAGTGGATTTTCTTCTCGGTGCCCGTGGTTTTTCTCCGGTTTGGGAGTTTCCACGTAAATTTTCTTGAGTTGTTATTTTCTGATATTTTTGTCTATTATATATCCTTGGGTGTGGGTTTGGAAGGTCTAAATTCTCAACAAGTGGTATCAGAGCCAAGGTGTGTTTTTCTTGAAAATTCTAAGTATGCTATGTGGTCGCAGTTTTGACTGATCTTCCACATCAGAAAAGATTTTCTTGAGAAAGGTTCATTCGGTGCGGTGGAGTTTTGGTGTGGTAGTACATGTCTAGGAAAGTTTTGGCTAAGGAAAGACTTGGTATTTAAGAGTGTCCGTTGTGACCCACCTCTCTTTCCTGGAAACTTTCATGATGTACTATTCACTTCTACGGTAAAATTCATCAAGGCAGAAGAGCACAAGAAAAATATCAGGAAATAGGGGTTCGAATCCTCTTAGATTTGAGGTGAAAAAATTAGACGGGAAAATCAATTTTGGCTTGTGGCAAGTACAAGTCAAGGATATTTTGATTCAGCCGGGGTTACACAAGGCATTGAAAGGCAGGCAGATCCCTGATAGTAGTACAGGCAAATCTAGTATGAGCGATAAAGATTGGGAGGATCTGAATTTGAGAGCAGCAAGTGGGATACGATTGTGTTTGGCTAAAAATGTCCTTGCGAATGTGCATGGAATAGCTACAGCAAAGGAACTGTGGGAAAAGCTCGAGGAGTTGTATCAAACAAAGGTTGTCTCAAATCGGGTGTACCTAAAGAAGCAGTTTCATACACTGCGGATGAGGGAAGGTACTACAATTTCAGATAATTTAAGTGTTCTCAATGGGATCGTGTTGGGACCCGATCCGGGAACCGGATCCCAACCGAAAACACGTAAGACTTTCACTCTATGCTTTGATACTATAGCTGTTGGATCCCGTTACCGGAACCCAACTACATAAGCAGAACGGAAACCGAAGCAAACGGAAACGAAGGGAAGCGGAAATTTCGGATCGAAAACAAAGTAAGCAAACAAATCAATGTAAACTGAAACACTTTCCGACATCCGTGCATAAGCAAAGAACATGAAACAGAAACGCGTTGGGGATCCTAAGACGTTCCAAAATCCGTTATGAATTTTTTTTTCTTTCTTATTCTCATTTCTTTTCTCGTTACTCAATCATATCCAAATCATCTTCAATCCATACAGTCATACATAATCTTATATAAATCCATACCAAGCTCAAAGTACATTTTTATCCCAGATTTTATCGAAATTTCGGCAGCATAACGGCTGCCTTTATCCTAACCCAAAAATTCCTGCAAAGGCAGAATACACTTCTATAATCTCAACAGACCTCAGAATCATCGGACACTCCCGTCCGGAATCCCAACACCAGCAGAAACACAAACCTAAAACTAATACTTCCATAATTCTCAAATCAATAAATACCAAACTCATAATTCAACTCATTTCCAAATTCATACATATAGATTCCCAAACTATTCATAATTTCATATACAAATTTCTCATTCATTCACAATACTCAACTTTATACACAAATACATTTTTCCAAACTTATCTAAAGCCATAAACATATTCATACACAAGATCCAAATTTCTCAAAACCAACGATTCAAATGTCGAATCGACGCCTTGACATACGTCTTCACATTCTTTCATCCGATCTCCGTCGAAACACGGAGATGGGGATGAAAGGGGGTGAGCTCGAAGCTCGTGGATAACACATTTATAAATCGATAAATAAGCGGAAATCATTTTCATAAGCTTTTTGCCAAAGGGCTAATTTTCAAACTTTTCAATTTTTCAAACAATTTCCTCAAACACTTTTCATATTATCAAACTTTTCAACTTTCAAATATTTCTCTCAAACTCTTTCCAATTTTCCCAAACTTCTCATAAAAATCTCATGTTTCTTATTTTTTTAAAATTCTCGAATTCTTCATAAATATGAATGCAACATAATTTCAATTTTCATTTCTCACTTTATAAACAAGAAAGCAGAACACAGAAACAAAACAAAACACATAACATATCGAATGGTGCGGCTGGGTCCAAGCAGACGATCGCACATTCCCAAGATAGCGTATCATGCGATCGTGAAGCGAAACGTATTACACTTTCCCGCATTGCGGTCCAATTGTAGCCGTGAAGGAGTCCGAATCGAGCTCCGTACACTAATGGGCACTGGAGAAGGCTATACACATAGAGACAACGACTCACCAAGGACCTACCAAACCCACATAACACATTCCTGGCGAAAATCAAATTGCTCAAGGCACAAATTTCGAAATCTTGATATTTTTCACACACGTGTCCTCACAGACATATTTTCATTCATAAATTCACAATCTTCAAGCAATACAATACACATAACACATTCTCAAAAAGTCAATAATGCACAACCATAGCAATTATTAAAACTTCATATATAATGATGCAAATTTTATTCAAAACTCATTTGGGACTCGTAATGCCAAACGATAACAAACTTTTATTGTCAAATATTTACAAAAAACCTTAATTCATCAAAATCCAAATTTTTACTTTCTTTAATTTTTCAAAAGTTGCATATTGCTCACAAATCAAAATATAAATATGCTACCCACCTCGAATTATTGCCGGAAACTTGATTTCAAGCTCCAATTGATCCTTGCTTTTCTCTCTCTTCCAAAATACCAAAACCTAAACCATAATCATCCAAATTTCACATCAGAAAATACTTAATTTTCACAATCAACTTAGGAATTCACCAATTCCATTTACATTCAAGCTATTTTAATCTTCAATTTTGAAAATCCCCAATTTTCAAAATTGGCCTAAACCAAGACACTCAAATTCAATCTCATAAATAACTTAATTTTCAAAATTAATCTCACAATTCATCAATTCACATTAATTCCAAACTATTTAAATCCTCAATTTCAAAAATCCCCAAATCTTAAAATTGGCCTAAACCAATTTATCCAAATTCAATACCATAAAATACCAATTCTTCAAAATTGATTTCATATATCATCAATTCATCATATTTCCTATAATTCTACACCAAAATATCTCAAAATTCTCAATCATAAAATTAAGCCTAAACCTTAATCAATTTTCCATCCAAAATTAAACCCAACCTAAAGCATATATTTCAAAATTAACTTCATAAATCATAAACCCATCTTATATGCCATAATTCTAAACCGAAAATTAATCAAAATCTCAAAGTAGAACAATTTCTCTTACCTCTTTTCTCCTCCAAATTCGAATTTTCTTGGCTCATGAAGAAGCTCTCTTCATTCTCCACTCTTTTCCTTCTTGGAAAAATCCCAAAAGCTTGAAGAATTGAGTAGACAAAATCAAATTTACCTTTCTCTCTCATCTTTTCCTCCATCACCCGAACTCTTCTCCATTCTTCTTCTTTCTTCTTATTTCTCTTCTCCTCTTCTCTGGAAATTTCCAGCCACTTCATCGTTTTTAATAGCTCAAAACGACAATCATATATGAGTTTCATTAATTGAAGGTCAAATGACCAATTTGCCCTTCATTCAAAACTTAAAGTTACACTTACTTGCGGTTTGATTCGCACTATCGATTTGAAGGAATTTGTCAAAACTTCCTTCTCGAGAAATGTTCCTCTCACTCATACGAATCCAACGCCACTGACCGCGCTCAATTCCGAGCACCACATCAAAAGTTATAAAGTAAACAAGACGGAAATATCCATATTCTAACATATTTCTTATGTACGATTATTTCCGTCCAAAATTTCACATTCTTAATCCCAGAATTGAAACTCGATGTCTTCATAACAATTGTAGCCTTATGTATCTAGTTTAATTCAAAACAAGAATCGTCTCATTTCGATTCCCAGATCAAAAGTTATACTCAAATTACTCTCAGGTGTTCCTAATCCAAAAATTTCACCCTAATCCGAACTTAAATTCAAAAATTAAAAGTCCTAAGGGCAAAATTGACATTTCATGTCTTCATATGATTTGTAGCCCCTTGTCTTATCTTTATTTCGCCTCAAGAATCGCTTCAGTCGGATCTCTACAGATCCCAAATTTCACAAAACACTGAATCATGCTCGAAAATTTCCCGACTCACTTTGATTAAATTAATCACCATTAATTTAATCTCAAAAGTTCACAAATTTCTTATAAACTGAAATTCAATGTCTTAGGAATCCAACGCAAAAGAATCAACTCAATCGGATGTCGGACGGAAAGATATAGGCAAAATAGTGAGCAAAGGTCGGATTAAAACAAAGAAATCAAAAATTTGAGAAACAAAAAGCGTCAGATGCAGACGGACGCCTAACTCATGAGGGCGAGACGCCGCTCATGAGGGCGAGCCTCGCTTCATGGCGAGACGTCATGAGGGCGAGACGCCCGCTCGCTAGGGCGAGGCGTCGCCTAGCGAGGCGACAGCATGCGAGGCGAGCCTTGCCTCGCGAGGCGAGGCGAACGCCCGCCTCGCCAGGGCGAGGTGTCGCCCTAGCGAGGGCGCGTACGGGCGCCCGCCTCGCCAGGGCGAGGCGTCGCCCTAGCGAGGGCGCGTACGGACGCCCGCCTCGCTAGGGCGAGTCGTCGCCCTAGCGAGGGCGCTAACCCTTTTTCCTTTTTTTTTTTTTCCTCTAAACTTCCAAAATTCATAACTTTTAATCCCGAACTCCGATTTTGACAAACTTAGTCTCTAAAGAAAGCTTAAGAGAAGCTCTAAATCTTCCAAGAAGAACATAAAACTCAATTCAACTCCTACGGGAGTCCATTTTCCGGTCAAAGATACTATCCTCGATACACGCTTGCAAAAATCATAACTTAATTTTCCGAGATCGAAAAATTGCATACTTTATATCGAAATAAAGATCAAAACAAATCCTTCAATTTTCATGAAGAACATCAAAGCTCAATTAACCTCTAACTAGGTTAATTTCTCAGTCAAAGTTTCAACCAATATAAAAGTCAAACCCGATCAAACATAAACTTTGACCGATCATAACTTTCACTCCCGATATCGAAAAATTACAAGCTTTATGTCCACAAAAATCTCTTAACATAATCTACAAGTTTCATGTAGATCATTTTATCAAATTTTGCCTCAAACAAAAGTCAATCTTCAAAGGCCAGAAAGTCAACTATTACACAATTTTTCATATTTTCATACTTTCTCTCTTTATTTCATGATCTTCAACTTAATTTCAATCAACTCATCCACTTGATCATAGTCAAATTGTCACTCAAGGTTCGGGGTCCAACATTTCTCCCCCTCTTAAAAGAATTTCGTCCTCGAAATTCATATTTACTTAAACTCCAAGTAACTCATTCTTGCATAAATTTCTTTCTAAACAATGATCATCAAGCACTTTCTTACTAATTCCTTTCCAAAACTCATAATCAATTTCTTTTTCATCAAATTTACTCATCATACATATTCTCAATCTCTTCACAATTTTTCACTTCCTTAAACCATATACCACTCATATCATATCAAAACACTATATCTATAACTCATTATTTCTTTAAATATGGACACAGGTCAATGGTCCATTTCTTAAGGAATCCTAATATGGTTCAATCATCATTATGTCATCATTCTTTCATCTATATCAATTCATCACAATTTCTCAAGAAGTTCTAATCTTAATTTCCTCAACACATTCCGAAAGTCAAACATATTCTGAACACTCAAATCAAACCAATCATTTGAATTCATCAAATAGTCATACATATCAATTTTCAAATTCCTAAAGGCAATCATATTTCTTTCATCAAAATCAAATGATCACTTAGCACATTCTCACAAATTCACTTTTATTTTTACAAACTCGTATCAATTCCTTATTCATACTCATACGCCCAAGTAAGATCATATTACTGGGCTCTGATACCATAAATGTTGGGACCCGATCTGGGAACCGGATCCCAACCGAAAACACGTAAGACTTTCACTCTATGCTTTGATACTATAGCTGTTGGATCCCGTTACCGGAACCCAACTACATAAGCAGAACGGAAACCGAAGCAAACGGAAACGAAGGGAAGCGGAAATTTCGGATCGAAAACAAAGTAAGCAAACAAATCAATGTAAACTGAAACACTTTCCGACATCCGTGCATAAGCAAAGAACATGAAACAGAAACGCGTTGGGGATCCTAAGACGTTCCAAAATCCGTTATGAATTTTTTTTTCTTTCTTATTCTCATTTCTTTTCTCGTTACTCAATCATATCCAAATCATCTTCAATCCATACAGGTCATACATAATCTTATATAAATCCATACCAAGCTCAAAGTACATTTTATCCCAGATTTTATCGAAATTTCAAAAGATAACTACCGCCTTTATCCTAACTCCAAAATTCTCGCAGCGCGTAATACACTTCTATAATCTCAACAGACCTCGTAATCATCGGACACTCCGTCCGAATCCCAACACCAGCAGTAAACACAAACCTAAAACTAATACTTCCATAATTCTCAAATCAATAAATACCAAACTCATAATTCAACTCATTTCCAAATTCATACATATAGATTCCCAAACTATTCATAATTTCATATACAAATTTCTCATTCATTCACAATACTCAACTTTATACACAAATACATTTTTCCAAACTTATCTAAAGCCATAAACATATTCATACACAAGATCCAAATTTCTCAAAAACCAACGTATTCAAATGTCGAAACTGACGTCTTGACATACGTCTTCACATTCTTTCATCCGATCTCCTGCTCGAAACCTGGAGATGGGGATGAAAGGGGGGGTGAGCTCGAAAGCTCGTGGATAACACATTTATAAATCGATAAATAAGCGGAAATCATTTTTCATAAGCTTTTTGCCAAAAGGGCTAATTTTTCAAACTTTTCAATTTTTCAAACAATTTCCTCAAACACTTTTTCATATTATCAAACTTTTCAACTTTCAAATATTTCTCTCAAACTCTTTCCAATTTTCCCAAACTTCTCATAAAAATCTCATGTTTCTTATTTTTTTAAAATTCTCGAATTCTTCATAAATATGAATGCAACATAATTTCAATTTTCATTTCTCACTTTATAAACAAGAAAGCAGAACACAGAAACAAAACAAAACACATAACATATCGTAATGGTCCAGCTAGTCCAAATAGAGCGTATCGCACATTCCGATAAGCAGTCTGTGCGATCGTGAGCGAGAACGCATTACACTTTCCGCATTGCGGTCCAAGTAGCAAGTGAAGGAGTCCGAATCGGAGCTCCGTACACTAATGCGAGCACTGGAGAAGGCTATACACATAGAGACAAATACGACTACCAAGGACCTACCAAACCCACATAACACATTCACAAGTTTAAAATCAAATTGCTCAAGGCACAAATTTCAAATCTTGATATTTTTCACACACGTGTCCTCACAGATATATTTTCATTCATAAATTCACAATCTTCAAGCAATACAATACACATAACACATTCTCAAAAAGTCAATAATGCACAACCATAGCAATTATTAAAACTTCATATATAATGATGCAAATTTTATTCAAAACTCATTTGGGACTCGTAATGCCAAACGATAACAAACTTTTATTGTCAAATATTTACAAAAACCTTAATTCATCAAAATCCAAATTTTACTTTCTTTAATTTTTCAAAAGTTGCATATTGCTCACAAATCAAAATATAAATATGCTACCCACCTCAATTATTGCCGGAAACTTGATTTCAAGCTCCAATTGATCCTTGCTTTTTCTCTTCCAAAATACCAAAACCTAAACCATAATCATCCAAATTTCACATCAGAAAATACTTAATTTTCACAATCAACTTAGGAATTCACCAATTCCATTTACATTCAAGCTATTTTAATCTTCAATTTTGAAAATCCCCAATTTTCAAAATTGGCCTAAACCAAGACACTCAAATTCAATCTCATAAATAACTTAATTTTCAAAATTAATCTCACAATTCATCAATTCACATTAATTCCAAACTATTTAAATCCTCAATTTCAAAAATCCCCAAATCTTAAAATTGGCCTAAACCAATTTATCCAAATTCAATACCATAAAATACCAATTCTTCAAAATTGATTTCATATATCATCAATTCATCATATTTCCTATAATTCTACACCAAAATATCTCAAAATTCTCAATCATAAAATTAAGCCTAAACCTTAATCAATTTTCCATCCAAAATTAAACCCAACCTAAAGCATATATTTCAAAATTAACTTCATAAATCATAAACCCATCTTATATGCCATAATTCTAAACCAAAATTAATCAAAATCTCAAAGTAGAACAATTTCTCTTACCTCTTTTCTCCTCCAATTAATTTTCTTGGCTCATGAAGAAGCTCTTCATTCTCCACTCTTTTCCTTCTTGGAAAATCCCAAAAGCTTGAAGAATTGAGTAGACAAAATCAAATTTACCTTTCTCTCATCTTTTCCTCCATCACCCGAACTCTTCTCCATTCTTCTTCTTTCTTCTTATTTCTCTTCTCCTCTTCTCTGGAAATTTCCAGCCACTTCATCGTTTTTAATAGCTCAAAACGACAATCATATATGAGTTTCATTAATTGAAGGTCAAATGACCAATTTGCCCTTCATTCAAAACTTAAAGTTACACTTACTTGCGGTTTGATTCGCACTATCGATTTGAAGGAATTTGTCAAAACTTCCTTCTCGAGAAATGTTCCTCTCACTCATACGAATCCAACGCCACTGACCGCGCTCAATTCCGAGCACCACATCAAAAGTTATGTGCGAAACAGTGCGGAAATATCCATATTCTAACATATTTCTTATGTACGATTATTTCCGTCCAAAATTTCACATTCTTAATCCCAGAATTGAAACTCGATGTCTTCATAACAATTGTAGCCTTATGTATCTAGTTTAATTCAAAACAAGAATCGTCTCATTTCGATTCCCAGATCAAAAGTTATACTCAAATTACTCTCAGGTGTTCCCAATCCAAAAATTTCACCCTAATCCGAACTTAAATTCAAAAATTAAAAGTCCTAAGGGCAAAATTGACATTTCATGTCTTCATATGATTTGTAGCCCCTTGTCTTATCTTTATTTCGCCTCAAGAATCGCTTCAGTCGGATCTCTACAGATCCCAAATTTCACAAAACACTGAATCATGCTCGGAAAATTTCCCGACTCACTTTGATTAAATTAATCACCATTAATTTAATCTCAAAAGTTCACAAATTTCTTATAAACTGAAATTCAATGTCTTAGGAATCCAACGCAAAAAGAATCAACTCAATCGGATGTCGGACGGAAAGATATAGGCAAAATAGTGAGCAAAGGTCGGATTAAAACAAAGAAATCAAAAATTTTAAACAAAAGCGTCAGTCATGCAGACGGACGCCCCAACTCATGAGGGCGAGACGCCGTCATGAGGCGAGCCGCCTCCCGCTGGAAGGCGAGACGTCGGGCGAGACGCCCGCTTCGCTAGGGCGAGGCGTCGCCTAGCGAGGCAAGACAACATGAGGGCGAGCCTTGCCTCGCGAGGCGAAGCAACGCCCCGCCTCGCCGAGGCGAGGTGTCGCCCTAGCGAGGCGCCAGATGGGCACCCGCCCGCCAGGCGAGGCGTCGCCTAGCGAGGCGCCAGATGACGCCCGCCTCGCTAGGGCGAGTCGTCGCCCTAGCGAGGGCGCTAACCCTTTTCCTTTTTTTTTTTTTTTTCCTCTAAACTTCCAAAATTCATAACTTTTAATCCCGAACTCCGATTTTGACAAACTTAGTCTCTAAAGAAAGCTTAAGAGAAGCTCTAAATCTTCCAAGAAGAACATAAAACTCAATTCAACTCCTACGGGAGTCCATTTTCCGGTCAAAGATACTATCCTCGATACACGCTTGCAAAAATCATAACTTAATTTTCCGAGATCGAAAAATTGCATACTTTATATCGAAATAAAGATCAAAACAAATCCTTCAATTTTCATGAAGAACATCAAAGCTCAATTAACCTCTAACTAGGTTAATTTCTCAGTCAAAGTTTCAACCAATATAAAAGTCAAACCCGATCAAACATAAACTTTGACCGATCATAACTTTCACTCCCGATATCGAAAAATTACAAGCTTTATGTCCACAAAAATCTCTTAACATAATCTACAAGTTTCATGTAGATCATTTTATCAAATTTTGCCTCAAACAAAGTCAATCTTCAAAGGCCGAAAGTCAACTATTACACAATTTTTCATATTTTCATACTTTCTCTTTATTTCATGATCTTCAACTTAATTTCAATCAACTCATCCACTGATCATAGTCAAATTGTCACTCAAGGTTGGGGTCCAACATTTTGGTTTTAATGTTGATTTTCACTACATTAACATTTTCATGGCGTGTGTTTGCGGGTTATCTGCGGCGGGTGTTTCTTGGGTTATCTTCGGCATCCAGACTAATCGATCTTGTCTCTTTTGGTCGAGGTGAGGCAGCGACTGAACCAGCCGCCTCGAGTTTATAAATGCATGCTTCTTACCATTTGGCTAACTTAGCCAAATGGCAGAATGG
The DNA here is from genome assembly GCA_029891385.1 of Erythroxylum novogranatense. Lineage (NCBI taxonomy): Eukaryota > Viridiplantae > Streptophyta > Magnoliopsida > Malpighiales > Erythroxylaceae > Erythroxylum > Erythroxylum novogranatense. Next base: position 65,988,917 of record CM057234.1, on the reverse strand, counting down.
TGGAAAGCACGTCAGTTTATAAAACTCGGCGTTAAGGTCAGTCGCTACTTCACCTCGACCAAAGAGACAAGATCGACAGTTTGACGCCATGCAGATAACCTTGCAAACACCGCCGCAGATAACCCGCAAACACACGCCGCATGGAAATGTTAGAAATGAAATGAAAGTGGGTCCAACAGATCGCTCTCGAACCGGAGGCAATTGAGTTCAGATAGATGATGAGGATCAAGCTGAGACTCATCGGTCTCTTCCACCTTCATATGAACATATGAAACCGATTTTGATTCATGGGAAGGAGAAGATAGTTTTTTCTGAAGTTGCCGGAAAACTCTTTTCAGAAGAGAGAAGACTGGGTGGTGGAAATGTTCCTAAAAACTTAGCTTTGATGGTAGCTGGATATCGGAAGAAAAACTCTATAAAGAAAAATGTAGTATGCTGGAATTGTGAACAATCTGGGCATGTGAAGAAAAATTGTCCGAGAGGTAGAACGGGTTCGGCAAGAGGCTTTGGGTCAGTTAATGGAGAGACTGACAATGTCGCTAACTTTATCTCCATGGATGATAATCTTGCTCTCTAAGAAGAGGGCATGTACATCCTCATGGCCTGCCGCTAATCTCAAAGTTGTTATGATAGAGGATGTGTTAATGTTAGCGGGTCTACAAGTTTGCACACGGGAATTGGTTTGGCATTAATGCAAGGTGTGTGGTGGAATTTATGTCGATGGCTGATGAACTTCCAGGAAAGCCAAATATGGGAATTGCACCATAATTTTTCAAGAGAGTTATTTTCTACACGTCGAAGTAAAAGGCTTAGAATTGGTTTATTCTAAGTGAGTATGCTTTATGGTGGAGCATGATGCTATGAAGCATGATAATTCTGCATTGAGAGTTATGTTATTTTCGAGAGATCTTCATTGAGGTGGAGTGTGGTTGTGGGATCAACCAAAGTCGCCAAGTGGAGATTGTTGAGGTTAACTTCTTTGTTGTCCCATATTGGTTGGTGACAACAAGTGAGGCAAGACTTTACTATATAAGGAGGTGTCACCTCCTTGTTTAACGATCAAACCAAAGTCAAAGATTTAGTAAGACAAATTTGACTCTAGTTAAATTCCTTTTTTGAGGTGGGAGTTGGAGAGTTTGTCTTGTGTATTTCTTTGTGAGTGTGTTGGTGTATTGAGAGATTAGGTGAGAGGAAAAATTGTGTGATTGTAAGAATTTTTTACATAATGGATTTTCTTCTTGGTGCTCGTAGTTTTTCTCCGGTTTGGGAGTTTCCAAGTAAATTCTCTTGTGTTGTTATTTTCTGATATTTTTGTCTATTATATATCCTTGGGTGTGAGTTTGAAAGGTCTAAATTCTGAACACAATATGAAAAGGAATGATTAATGGGTATTTAGTAATAATAAAATCTAATATATTAAGATCTTCAAGTGAACAGATGTTTTACTAAAATTAGAAGTGTGAAGAACTTATCTATACCTTTTGTGGTTAGATTTAATTTTTGACTTTTAAGGCAGATTACGTACGTTGAAAACGACTGGGTCATCTCTCGATCAACACCACAGAAATCAAAACCACATATCCAAGTGGGTCACAATCTCGGCCATTATTGCGACAATTTTGCAGTTAGTCGTAACTCCAATCAAATCTTAAAAACAGGAACGGATAAGATTAATGCCAATCTTATTTTATAAATATTTATTTATTTAATTTATTTTATTAAATAAATAAATACCCGTAAAATAAAATAAACATAGAATAATAATATCTAAGCAACTCTGTGCAAGATATGGACTTCCGAAGAAAATGTATGGTACTGAACGAACGAAAAGACTCGACAAGTACATGTCTCATCCGAGTCCAGAATTTCATATATTTCCATATTAACATTTGCCGACAGAACTGATATATGAGTATTCACTAATTGTTTATTCAGAAGTAAAATAATATTTTAAGATAAGAGGCATTTATTTTAATACTGTACCTATTAAATGTTATTTTATTTTTTAAAAAAATATATCGCAAATCTGTTTTAATTTATTTTATTTGCTTTCTTTTTATAAAAAAAATATCTACCGACAGAAAATCCGATGACTTAAAGAATTGAAGCTACGAGTGAACAAGTGCATTGATGGTGTGTAGTTGATGAGTAGAGATGAATTTAAACAAACGTCAGCTCGTGGATTTGGTGAAATGCGTGCTGGAGGAGAGCAGATTGTCTCGGAATTTATTGTGTCTTACTCTGTCTAATAAGAATATGGCGTCATTTTGGTCTAAAAATTAGACAACTCCTTTGTAGATAGACAGGCACGGAGCCAGCTAGCCACAAAAAATCAAATCATTAACAATAACGTTATGTATTGGCTTTTACTTGTGTACGGGTTATCAAATATTGATTTAAATGTTTTTTGTTTTTTACTTGTGTACGGGTTATCAAATATTGATTTAAATGTTTTTATTTTTGTACTTAAGAACTTTTGCAGTATTGATTTTTATTAAAATGTTTATTATCATTTATAAACATTATTAAATTTTTATTATTATTAGGTGTGTATATTTATTTATTTAGTTATTTAATTTTTTTATTATTATTATTATTATTATTATTATTATTAATTTTTTATTATTTAAATTTAATTCCATTATTATAATGACTATTAAATATAATATTTAAATTACTTATTGTTATTATTATTAATAATGTTATTATTATTATTATTTAAATTTATTTCCATTATTATAATAACTATTAAATATTATTATTAAATTACTTATTGTTATTATTAAATTTATTATAGAGTAATTATTAAATTAATTATAATTATTATTAAATTCCTTGTTAATAATTTTATAAATCTGTTTGCTATATGTATTATTATTATTATTAGTATTATAATTATAATTATAATTTTCTTTATGATTATTAATTTATTAATTATTTTAATTTCTATTATTATAATGAAATTTGTTATAAATAGTAATTTTTCTTATTATTATTAATTTTATTATTCTGATCAATTTTATATTCCTTATAATTTTTAATGTGTTATAAAACCGAAACTAAAATGTAAGAATATTTGAGAGAGGAGAATTCTTCTTATAAAAATGGTGTATCTTACATCAAGTGAACCCTTCTATTTATAGTACAAAATTTTTAATAAAATACTATCATGATAATAGAAGTGGTTCACTAACTATTAAGTGGTGCATCAACAATTAAGTGGTGTATTAACAATTAGTGGCACACCATATTATTTATATATTTTATAACACTCCCTCTTGGTGTGCCATATAATTATTTCTTATCTGGCCTTGATACGCATTTGGAAATACCAATACCGCCCTCGTAGAATGACCTCTATTCTCCCAATCATCCTTTCATCAGTAGTCTACTCCCTTTGGAAAGAACGCAATGCCAGGTCTTTCACAGATGAAGCCATGGCGGTGGCTGGGTTGATAACTAGAGTTATCACCCAGATTCAGGAGCAACTCAGAGTTAACAATGAGTGTAGGTAAGGCTAGAGAGTTTTTCTTTTTACTATCTATGCAGTTGCTTTTTTAGGTACACAATCTCCAGTTCGCCAATGTAGCCAGAGGGGGACACCTGCAGTTAGCTGGCTGACTCTGAAGGTAACAAGGCCTACAAGAAGGAACTCACTCCAGCACTCCCATAACCGTGAGCTTTAGGCGGGCAGATCATTGTTTTGTTTGGTTTGAGAGTTCTGATTTTAAGCTTTTGTGCTCTTACTTGGGACATAGCTTGTACGTCCCTTTACAACTTGTCTCTGTAGCCTGTGTCCTTTTGCATTTTGGGTCTCCAGGAGGTATAGGATCCAGAAAAGCAGTTAGATGTCCTGCCATTTGAGCACCTTTCCTCCTTGTAGTTTACTGTATCCAGGGGGTCTATTTTGTGATTGTTGTACTGAGAGATCTTATTCTCTCTAGCTTGTACATACTCTCTTTATTATTAATTTCATTATCTTACTGATTTAACAAAAAAATTAATAATAAATATAATAAAAATAGTAATAAGTATATAAACTAAAGTGGAAAATAATAAAAAATTATAAGAATGATTATATTAATAAGAATACTAAATTTAATAATAATAAGAACAAAATTAATAATAATAAGCAATTTATAATAATAATAGAAATAAAGATATATGCATTTAATCATTATAAGGAATTTTTTAATAATAATAATAATAATAATAATAATAATAATAATAATAATAATAATAATAATAATAATAATAATACTAATATTGATAATAAATATAATTAAATAATTGATAAGATTTATAATAATAAGTATATAAACTCAAGTCGAAAATAATAATAATAATAATTAAAATTATAAGGAATATAAAATTAATCAGAATAATAAAATTAATAATAATAAGAAGAAAATTACTAATTATAACAAATTTCATTATAATAATAGAAATTAAATTAATTAATAAATTTAATAATCATAAAGAATATAATAATAATAATAATAATAATAATAATAATAATAATAATAAAAATATAGCAAAAGATTAATAAATTTATTAACAAGGAATTTAATAATAATTATAATAAATTATATAATTACTCTACAATAAATTTAATAATAACAATAAGTAATTTAATAATAATATTTAATACTTATAATAATAATGGGAATAAAATTAATTAAATAATAATAATAATAATAATAATAATAATAATAATAATAATAATAATAATAATAATAATAATGATGATGATGATGATGATGATGATGATGATGATAATGATGATGATGATGATGATGATGATGATAAAATAATAATAAATAACTAAATAAATAAATATATACACTTAATAATAATAACAAAATTAATAATCATAATACTAATGTTGATAATAAATATAATTAAAAATTAGCGTTGTTTATAATAATAAGTATATAAACTCAAGTCGGAAAATAATAATAATAATCATTAAAAATTATAAGGAATATAAAATTGATCAGAATAATAAAATTAATAATAATAAGAAGAAAATTACTATTTATAACAAATTTCATTATAATAATAGAAATTAAAATAATTAATAAATTTATAATCATAAAGAAAATTATAATTATAATTATAATACTAAAATAATAATAATACATATAGCAAACATATTTGTAAAATTATTAACAAGGAGTTTAATAATAATTATAATTAATTTAATAATTACTCTATAATAAATTTAATAATAACAATAAGTAATTTAATAATAATATTTAATAGTTATTATAATAATGGAAATAAATAATAATAATAATAATAATAACATTATTAATAATAATAACAATAAGTAATTTAAAATAATATTTAATAGTCATTATAATAATGGAAATAAATTTAAATAATAATAATAATAATAATAATAATAATAATAATAATAATAATAACATTAATAATAATAATAATAATAATAATAAAATAAATAAATAAATAAATAAATAAAATTAAATAACTAAATAAATATATATATACACCTAATAATAATAACAAATTTAATAATGTTTATAAATGATAATAAACATTTTAATAAAAATCTAATATTACAAAAGTTCTTAAGTACAAAAATAAAAACATTTAAATCAATATTTGATAACCCGTACACAAGTAAAAGCCAATACATAACGTTATTGTTAATGATTTGATTTTTGTGGTGGCTGGTTCATCTTTTCCGTCAACCCACAGCGCTACCGTCCATTTGCCGTAGTTCCTATTATTCTATAGGCCCGGGGCGAAATAAAAAAAAAAGACCCCAATAAATCTACAATGTACTTAAGTTTTCATAATTGTATAAAACATAAAGGACTTAGTTTATAAGTTTATATAATCAATTAAATATTAAATGATCACAAATACATAGAGAATTATGATTTATGAAAAACAATTTCTCTGTACATTTTTAATATAACACAGTTGGATTAGAAAAAGAACAAAAGCACCTATATGAAACTGGAAGAAGTAGCAGGCACAACCAAACTCCAATAGCTTTACAATATATTACAAAGATATATAAATAGTACTATATCTGTGATAGAGAAAAATAAATAGCAAAATTTAATAAATAATATTAAAATAGAAAACAAAGAGTAAATTTTAATGATAGAAACACACTAGTTTCTAAAAATACAAAACATTAATATACTTAGGAAATAAGCTAATATAATGTGCACGTTAATGAAAAATTATAAATTAATTATAACATATTCAAATATTTAATAAGCTAAAATATATTAAAATTAAAAACTTTTTCTTTAAATTATAATTAGGACTCGAAAACATAATCGTAAAAATTTTTACTGCTAATTTTTGAGTTGGAGTACTTTAAATACATATATTGATGAAAATAAAAATTAGAAGGTAAAAGTATACTTAAATATTTCAAAACTATTTATAAGTATGAAATGTTAACCACAAAGTCCTCAAAGTTAACTGATAACATTAAATCGATCTTTAACTTACAACGTTAAACCAATCTTGGAACTTACCCTTCTAAAACCTCTGCAACAATGTTAAAATCATTTATTACTATCTGCAGGTTAACGTTTAACTCCACGCTACTTTGAAAGATTAATAATAAATTAATGGTATTGCTATAACTTATGGGAATCAAAACATGAAAATGGGGCCCCTTGTCATAATGGGCCCTGGGCAGGTGCCCTGCTGGCCCTTGCCCAGGGCCGGCACTGCCATTTGCGAAGGAGCTGTCCAATTTTTAGACCAAAATAATGCTATATTCTTATTAGACAGAGTAAGACACAATAAGGTCCGAGAGATGATTTGCTGTCGTGCAAGAGGGGAGGGCCCTTACATGATCTACAGATCCCATCGAACAGGGCAAAGATAAGAATAAATATTCAGAAGACACGTTACATGTACAATTATGGTGTTATGGGTTTCTTTATTGTGAAGCACAAAGACTTTGTTAGAAACTTTATAATTTTGGTGAGAGGAATCCTTTAATATTACTCCTTGGTGGCAAGCAGTATTATTCCTATGTTACATAGAGAAGGCTGCTTCCCTGAAACAATGACACAAATAATTTATTGATAGATGGCTTACTGCATGTTGCTATTTCTTTCAGTATTTGTATAGTTTACTAAAAAATCAAAAGATCTTTTTGAATTCATTCAATTGTTAAATCTTAGTTATTTTTTTTTCTTGTTTAACCATTTTTAATATAAGCTAGCATGACTGTAGATGTAAACAAACAATAAATCATAGCTCATAGTTGCAAGATAAGAATTTTGTTATTAATCACTTAATTAAACTATCGCAATTTTATATATCTGATACATAATTTAAATGATATGAAAACAGAAATTTGAAAATTGATGAATGTGAAAATGCAAAAATAGAATCATTAATTTCACAAATGAGACGAAATAGAAATGCTATTAAGATGTTGAAATAATATTTAATAAATAGAAATAAGAATATATAAACTTATTTAAAGAATTTAATTAGTATTACATATTAAATCCTTGTAATAAAGGTTAAGAATAATTTTTAATATGATATTAAAGCTAATTTAGTTTCCACGCTTAACTCTTATGGGCTATGGCAGAAATTCAATCTTATTGTTTCTTGTATGTGAATGGAGTGTATCAAGTGTTAAATTTATATATTAACAACAAAGATTAAGATAATTATAATATAATATCTTTGGAGTTTAAACTATATTTTATGATATTAAATACAAATTTAAGAAAATTTAATAATAGAATAAAATGCGATACAAAGTTGAAAGAATAATTTCATAAAATTTAGTTATTAAAAGATTTCAAATTGCCTTTATCCAATATAGGGCTTGTATGGTTTGAAATTTCGTATGTCAAAGTCAGACTACGTAAACGTTTCCAATTATGAAAATAAGAAACTAAAACACATCAATTTTTTGTGCTATAAGGATGGGAGATTTTGTTTCAGTAAATTTTATTCATATATTTATATAATTTTTATATAAATATGTGAATAAAATTTAATAAAATAAAAATAAATAAATTCACAAGATAAAAATCTGGTCCAAAATTAAAGCACCTCAATCTGAGATGATGGCTAAACATGCAGAGATTTTAACTTTAGAATTATTTGAGAGAAAAAGCTTTCAATCTGTCCCCATTGATGCATTTTTTCATTTAATGGATAGAGGCAATCTGCAATCTTTTAATCCCTTCCTAATCCACCAATATATTGAGAAAAATGAACAAACTATTAAAGAAACTCTGAAAGTGTCGTTTATAAATTATTTGACGTCATACTTAACATTTTAAAATGTATAAAACATACTACAGTCTTACTATTCTAATACGTTAACATTACTTACTGATGTGACCAATAATGGAGTCATGTGGAGACAATAGTATCAACATTCATAAAACTAAAAGTTCATCAATGAAGTCATGAAATTGTCATTGGCATGGATAGTAAAGGAGAAGATAAAATGCTTTATGAGTTCTTAGATGAGTATGATCTTGATTGAATTCATTGTAACTCCATTACATTGACCCTTTGTTGTATTCAAGTACCTTGAGAAACGAGCGGGGTGAAAAATGGAATAGGCTAACCATTGGAAACAAGACCCTTTCATGTTGATTAGGTATGGGTTAAATCTTAGACATCAAATCTGTAAACAGTTTTCCAGTTTATTCCAAATATTAATATTAAAGAATAATCAAATATTGAAATACATTAAGGAGTTTTTCGTTTTATGTTTTAGGCTTAGCTACTTGAATAACTCTAAGACTATGTTTGACTGGGAATTTATTAATAGAATGGATATTATACTATTATTTGAGAAGAGCGCTCAAAATAAAATTGAATAGAATGAAATAGAAGAGAAAATTTTACATTCATCTTATTTCATCATAAATAGTAAAATAAAAACTTTTAATATAAGAGTTTAGGATGGAATGTAAAATGATAAACAACTTTTATTATATTATATTATATTAAAATTCTTTTTCAAATAACATTTCACTATATTACATTATAAACTTTTTCATACCTCCCAAACAACAATTTTTAATATTATATTTATTTACATTTTATTTTATTATAAACCATTCTATTTTATTCTATTTCATTAAAATCTTACATCCAAACCAAACATTTGGAACAATGATATTTTTATGAATAAATTTTATATTTTAAAAGAAAATGAATACATAAAACGAGATGGACATTCAACATCAATGAATTAGACTTGAAATTTGTATTGCATTATAAAAACATTGTAGAGCAGTTGGAGAAAATAAAGAAGAAAGACTTTCAGGAGATATCAATCCCCGATCGGTACTAACCTCATAATAGAGATACAACTGAATTAATAAAAGTGGAGAGCACAGAAAGAGAGGTAGGAGAATATCAATAGCTCTGTTAAAAGAGGAAAAAACTCTAATAAATCTGTCAAATAAAGCATATAAATGTTTTATATAATTTTAAGTTATTCAAATTAATGTTATTTCTAATTTCATTATTCTAATTATTACATTTTATTTCAATCATTATATTTTAATAATCATTTTATATTGGAACTTTTTAAGAAATCTAATTTTGTTACCAAAATTAAAGTAGAATACGTAACTGAAAATAACATCTCATGTACTTTTATCAAAATCTAAGTATAATCTTTAACTGAAAATAAAGTGGATGTTGACAGATTTTCATCAATAAATATTGATGAAAATTGTTATATAAAGTGATTATCAAATTTATAGTAATTAAAATGTTGAAATCAATGATTAAAAAACTCAAATTGGACTTGTTTAAGGTATGAATTGAACTTAAATTGAGGATAGATTAATTGAGTAAAAGTTAATTTAGTTATGGATTGTTAATTAAGGTAATTACTTAAGGAATGTGTGGTTAGTGAATAATGTGTCTAATGTTGAAATGTATGGTGTGTTCAAGGATGAATGTGTCGTTATGAATATAAATGTGTTTCAAAGGATTTATGTGATGTGAATTGATTACAATTGTTTGTGAATTCGGAATTTATGTAATTATATCTAATATGTAAATACATAATGTATTTAATGGTACATTATTGCAAATGTTTATACTTGTAAGGTATGTTAAGCTTGTTTGGATGTGCATGTACATGTTCAATTGAGAAAAATGGAATAAAGACATATGTTATACACTACATCTTTTGTATGAGATTATGAAATCTAAAATGGGTTGTTTTAACACCACCAAGTCCTACTCGTGAATAAATAAGCATGCTTAGAAGGGTCTGCAGCTACTCCTGTAACCAGACACTAAGGTGTCTTCTATAACTAGACATTTCGGTGTCTTTTGTGACACATAATTCGATGTCTTCTAATTTTAGACACTTCTATGTCTTCTATTTCAGAGACTTAAGTCTCTTATATTTTGAATACCAAACATGAGTATCTTCTATTTTGGTTCCATTGCCCACTTTTATAAAAAGGATTTGTAGGCTAATTTGTTTTGTATTCTATTACATGTTCAGTTATGATATAATCAAGCTTTGTTATGAAAGAACTAAGTTTTGTTTTGATATAATCAGATTCTATTTTGATACAGTCAAGTTCTGTTTTGGTACTTTAAAGTTCAGTTATGATATTATAGAATTCTGTTATAATACTTCTAAGTTTTTCTATGAAGTAAATATATCATGTTTTGATATTTTTTGTTTTGTTCTGATATATATATTGTTTGGATTGTGCTTTAATATGAACAATTACAGATTTTTGAAATGTGATCTGATTTTGTATACATGTATGTTAGACGACTGTTAAAAACAGTTGCCAATTTATATCATATTTACTTATTTCCCCACTAAGCTTTATGCTTAACACAATGGTTTTGCCTCCATGTAGGTTCTTACAAGAAGGTTTAAAGACTGGGACAAAGATAGCCGTAATGGTCAAAGAAGGATGTGCTTTATTTTTGGGAGATGTATATTTGTGTTTAAGTTTAATTTGTATTTCAATGTAATGAGACATATTGTATTTTGTGTTTTGTTTAATGGATTGTAATAACGTTAATACAAATGGATTTGGAACTTATGAAAGTATTTGGAATAGTACAATATGTTTAATATGTTTTGTTTATAACAACATCTAATGATATATATTGTATGTTTGCTTGAATTTCTGGAAGTGTTTTGGATTGTTTGACATGTTTTAGTTATGTTTTATGTGTCATTTGCATATCCTTTTAGAGGGTATATGGGAGTTATAGGGTTATTGTTGACGGATTGACAAAATCAGCCCATTTCTTACTTGTGAGGGAGAATAATACATTGGATCAGTTAGCCCAAAAGTATGTCAATGAAATAGTGAGATTACATGGAGTCCCAGTGTTTATTGTATCAGACTGGGATATCAAATTTACTTATAAATTTTGGAGCATTTTACAGACAACGATGGGTACAAGGTTAAACTTTAGTACAACATTTCATCCTTAGATAGACGGACAGAGTGAAAGGACTATTAAAACTATTGAGGATATGCTCAGAGCTTGTGTACTGGGGTTTCAAGGATCATGGGATTAATATGTAGCTCTCATTGAATTAGCATACAACAATCATTATCACAATAGTATTGGTATGACTCCATATGAGGCGTTGTATGGTAGAAAGTGTCGAACACCTTTATATTGGGATGAACAGGGTCTAATGATTATTAAAGGCCTAGAACTGATTCAAGATACTATTGATAAGGTGGAATTGATCCACAGTAGAATTAAGGCAGCTCAAGACAGGAAAAAAAGTAATACAGATCAACACCAGAGAGATATGGGCTACCAAGGGGGAGATAAGGTGTTTATGAGAGTATCACCTTGGCGAGGAGTGCTGAGGTTTGGTAAAAAGAGTAAATTAAGCCCTAGATACATTGGTCCATATGATATTACCAAGAGAGTTGGACCATTGGCATATAGGTTAGCATTATTAGCAGAGATAGCCCAAATTTATAATATGTTTCATGTTAGTATGCTTAGGAGATATCGGTCAGATCTGACACAAATATTACCAACTTAGGAGGTCAAAGTTGCAAGTAATTTAAGTTATATGGAGCAATCGGTTAAGATAATCGGTTATCAAACTAAACAATTGATAAACCGAGTTATCCCATCAGTTAAAGTCCTTTAGAGAAATCATTCGAGAGAAGAAGTCACATAGGAGAATGAGGAAAATATGAGGAGACAAGACCCTCATCTGTTTGATCAACCAGGAAAGAATTTTGAGGATGAAATTTCTTAAAAGGGTAGAATTATCTTGTGAACGTCCGTGCATAATTAGAGTCTATCGATTATTGCGAAAGTGCATGGGTGTGCAAAAATCCATAGTTATGCACTCCTTCTAAATTGTTGATTTTCTGTTTTACATTGGGTTTTCGCCTAAATTCTTGTCCTTTAAGTCCATGAAGGCAATCATTACTTGTAAACACAGATAGATCAAAACAAAAAATATAAAATATCAAGCAAGAATACATTAAATATTAGGTAAGGATATAGTCAATTAACCATGTAACACCCCACTCCTGTAAGAACCAGACCCGACATCGATGGTGATATCCGAGTCCGTGCCCTACGAGAGTGGCGTGATACATCACTCAGTCAAATCACAGTATAAACTGATTTGCCTCTTTGAATCATACACATACATTATAAATATTATGCAGAAACAATGAATTAGAAATACATAATATTATACAAAACTGCTCAGACACTAATGCAGATGCAACTGATCCCATCCTCTTCTATCACTCTGCGATCACTATACACCCGTTGCCTAACGGGTATTCTTCTGAGTCTTGAAAAAAATTGCGAATTTTGGGTGAGTTTTTGCAAACTCAATGAGTGACCATCATCGATGGTCCGCTCACGAATGAACAAAACTAATTTATAACATATATTTGTAAGTGTAAGTCGACTTGTACAATGTGTAAGGCGATTTGTTTCTTTCAGATCGATAAGTCGACTTGTCCACCGTGTAAGTCAACTTATATGTCTGATACCATAAGATTGTTAGAGTAGTGCCCTAAAGGCAATCCCTTTAGCACGCTTTTGTTCATAGTCATGCATGCACTTTATGAATAAATAAAGCAAGACATATTTCATTTATTTGATGTTCATTTTATTATGAATTGATTGTGATCTTTAATCAAATTTATGAAGTCCATGATATATGACATAGATGAAGGAAATTATGATGCGATCATACTACCGAGATTCCTATCACGTGCAATTATGTCAAGATCTAAATTATCCCTAGTCATAGGATTAATGAGACGGACATCGTTAATCCGGATAGACTAGACATGTCAAACTCCTTGATTGGATCAAGCAAAGGATCTCGTAAAATTGTAAATATTGAGATATTTAGATTTGACATGTGGATGCTTACTAGTGGTAGTAAGTACATTGGATGACTCGCCATGAGATCATCACATGGATGTCCTATACAAATGTCGTTGATAATCTCATCATAGCAATGGTGCAAGTATCCTTAGACTTGAGGTACTCAAGGATATCTTGGTCTCGATTCTGCTTTGACTCCATTCCTTGTTGCCTTTCAGAGGTCGCTCATAGGGTGGTGATTGGGTACAGTTTGAGGTATTCAAGGTAATTGAGTAGCCAATAGAGGATTCACCACTTCGTGATAGCGAAGAGATACCCATGGCCTCTTATCGGGATCATTACTTGAAGTCTCGCCGAGACACATGTGTCATGAAGAGGGTCTTCGTGGACATATCAAGTAATGAGTCCCAGGGAGAGGCGATTACACTTGGACTAGATTTGATCCGATCGGCCTAGTAAGAGTTGACACATTGCCCATACTCAAACCAAGTGGGGTATAGCATGGTGAAAGGACTAATTGCACAAGAATTATCTATGGAAGGGTTCGTGATATGGTTTCATTAGTCAAACCAATTACTTTCGGTCAATTGGGGGTCATGATGTGTTGCTAGATACCGCTCATGACTTGCTCAGATTAAGTGTTAATCTAAGTGGCCAACATAACCGGGAACCTAATGGGTCACAAGCATAAGAGTGACTCGGAGAATCTGTAAAATAGTTTCGGACAGAGATCCGATATCTGGAGAGCAATAGGATTAAATGGATCCCGATGAGATTGGGATATGTCCCGATGAGATCGCGATATTGACATTGCTGAAAACCGTTTCCGGCGATCTTTCGCCGGCGGGGCCCGATAGGCCGATAAGACCGACCCCAATTTGACTGGACCTCTTCAGCAAATATATATATGTTAATTAATTAATTAAGAATTGATTAATTATTATATATATATGCTAGTTTCGGTGGATGCCTTAAGGAATCAAAGTTTGACTTGGTCAAACTTATGATTACCTTGACTTTTTAATTGATTTTAAGCCACCAAAGGCTCTTAACCATGCTTTCTTATACCTTTAATTAGTTAAATAATGATATAAGAAGGCATGAGAAGCCTTAGAAGTGGCTGAAAGCTCGTTGATGAAGGTTGATGGCCGAAACTTATTTATTAAGTTTAGGAAAATTTTGATTTTTCAAGGCTTTCTTCATTCCTCTCTTCCTCTCCAAGGCTTCTCCTAGTTATCTCACTTGCTCTCCAAGATCAAGGTTAGTGCTAGCACACTCTTTACCTTTTTCTAGCTATTCCCGGGTCAAAGGGGTTTGTCCCGGTTAGGTTTTCTGACCTCTGCGTGGATACCGTTAGAGACGGTCTCCTTTGGTCGTTATAGTTTGAGTAGTTATACATACACATGGATCCTGGCTTTCGGGAATGTCCCGGGACTCAAAATTTTAAATTCCGCACTGTGTTCATGTGATGAACACCCCGGGATTTTCCTACAGTGGTATCAGAGCCGCTTGTGTTGTATAAACAGTCGAAATGATAACTAGGTCGGAGTTCCTTTGTGAATTGAGCTGTGTAGCATGCTGACTGTGTGCAATTTCGAACTAGTGTAAAATTAGGTTTTTCAAAATTTTCTTGCATAGACCTGCTCATAAGATTTTTCTGAATGTGTCTATAAAAGGAAAAAATTTATCGATGTCGTTTGATATGTTTTTGCTATTTAATTCCCTCAAGTTTCGGATGCTGTCTTGTTGAACGTTTCTGAAACAGGTATGCTTGTAAATGCGAGAATAAATTCTAGAAATTTTTTTTTTCGGATTGGTTTTCACCGACATGTCCCTAAGATTTTTGTGAATGTCTCTGTGGATGGAAAAATTTTTTCAAGGTGATTTAATTTTTATTTCCGAATTTCTTGTATGCTGCTGGGAATGTCTGTGTTGAAAAACACAGATTCTGGTTCAGCTAGATTGCTGAGGTTCAATGAGTTTTTGTGGGAAATAAATCCTGGAAAAATTCATGGAGCATGTTAGGAACATGTTTTAACCTCTGTAATTTTCTCAGCATTTATTGAAATTGTTTCAATGATCATTTTGAGCAAAAGTCAGAGCTTGGCAGTTTTGAGAAACATGCTGGGGCTGTTTTGTTTGAAATGATTGCTTGTGTTATTTTCGGTTCCAATGCCTTGAATCATTTTTATAGTGATTAAAAATGTGTTATATTGATGTGGCATGCATCCCAAAATGAGATTCTTGAAATTGGGTTTCCAATAATTTTCGGATGGTGAATAGGTTACTTTAGCATCTTATTAGCTTATTCCATTATCTTGCTTATTTTGGCCGTCGCAATTTTTGTGACTAGTGCCGGAGTAATCTTGATAATGTGTAGACTATCTAGAGCTATTTAGTATGATTTTTTGGTGTCCTTGAATTATGTGGAAATCTAGTGATTAATGGTGGATTAATCGGTTTCAAGGTTTTCATATATAGTTTGACTATATGGCATGCATGTTTCAATGAAAATGTTTCATTAGCACATTAATATAAAGGATAATATACTTGGTATATGGTATTGTGAATTGGAAATGCCTGGATTGAGAATTATCCGACTAGATAGCAAATTTCCTTGTGTAAGGCGACTTGACAGTTGATAAGTCGACTTACATGTGAAGAGTCGTATAAGTCGACTTGTATACAATCGGTATAAGGCGACTTGTACATACATTTATTAACAAAGATAAGTCGACTTGTATCAGAATAAGTCGACTTGTATCAGGCTGAGGTGGGATGATGGATGATTTTTGGTATGAATTCAATATGATTGATATAATGCCCTAAATCAGTCCATATAGTCAAGGTGACTATGATCCTATAGCTTGGATGAGATCAGAAAGATGAGACCTAAAATCTCTCACTTAAAATATGAAAACTAACGCCTTCCATTAATATGGTAAGAACCAGAGTTCTTATAGGGTTGGGTTGTTGAGCTAACCTCAACTCACTCTATACGAATATGTTCAAACCATGAAAATGTGATTTTCAGATTAATGGGTCGGTTTTCCTAGAAGCGTTGATTTGTTGAGCTAACCTCGCGTCAACGTGGACGAGGCGACATTGGGTAGTGTACATCGATGTACATGCATCAAGTGTTGATAACCCAATGTATGTGCATACATCAACCGTTGATAGCACGAGCGATAGTTGCATTCGTGATGCAATTGGTATGACCGATACCCCACCGATTGACCTAAGGTGGCTTGTTGGGCTAACCCCAAGGTCATTCTTAGCAATGTCGGATATCGACCCACCAGTCATTGTGCCATTTTGTTTCTTGGATTCATGATGAGGGTTATGGATTCTATTGAAACTAGTGGGAGCCATATGTATGTCATTTAAGTCCTTATGATCATACATTTAATTCTATTCTAACTTTCTTTCTCTCTATGTTTAGGTTGGTTCAAGATGTCGACCATTGTGAATCTTCGCATACTAATGGACTCAAACAAATTAATGGACCAAATTTTCTTGATTGGTGCATAAATCGAGAATTGTTCTCGATCGAGGATCTAGGATATATCCTTGATTTTCCGCCCGGATCCACTTGTGAAGGAGCTTCGATGATGATCGAAGGCATATCGTAGCATCTAAAAGACGATGACATAGCCACCGCATTATGCTTGCATCGATGTCACCGAGCCTGAAGAAAAGACGAGTCTATGGATGCTCACACGATAGTGTTTCATCTACGAGTTGTTTGATGAGCAAGCTCGGTCCGAATGGTTCGAGACCTCAAGGTTGCTCTTTACAACGAAAATGACTCTGGTTCATCTGCGCAGTGCAATATGCATTGAAGATGAATGGCTATATTGAGAGGTTGGTTGTCTTAGGTTTTGTGATGGATTGTGAGTTAAGTATAGACTTGATTCTTGTTGGCTTGTCAGATAGTTATTCACAGTTTGTGTTGAACTATCGGATGAACCAAATATCCACCACAATTTTCGAAGTGATCAATCGCTCAAGACAAAGAGTAATGTCGTCAAGCAAGATAGCAAGCGTTGTTATTGGTGGATTCTTCTTCCTCCGGTTCCAAGAAAAGAAATGAAGAAGAAGAAGGGTAAGAAACCCAAGGAAAATCCAAAAGGAAGCACAACCAAAGGTAAGAAGAAGACCAAAGAGACTGCACCAAAAGGTACCTGCTTCCATTGCGGTAAGACTGGTCATTGGAGGCGAATCGCAAAGTCTATCTGGAAGAAGCAAGCGAAGAAGACATCGATGCCTCGACTTCTTGGTATGTTTGTCATTGAGGTTAATACTGTTTCTGATCATAACATATGGGTATTAGAGACCGGTTGTGGCTCACACATATGCAATGATATCTGAGGCCTCGAGGATAGTAAATGACTCATAAAGGAGAAATGGACTGCGTGTTGGTAATGGAGCAAGAGTTCTTTGCATTAGCCGTAGGGACTTATGTTTTGATACTCCCGATGGGCTTGTACTTAACTTGGATGATTGTTATTTTGTACCGTATTAATAAAGAACATATTATACATTTCTTGTTTAAATAGAATTTGGTTTCCATTTGTCTTTTGGTAACAATGGTTGTTCTATTAGCTCAAATGGAATGCTTTATGGTCTTGGTACATTATGCAACAGTATTTACATATTAGATATGTCACATCCGGTTATGAATGTCAATGACGCAAAAAGACATAAAAGAGATAATTTAAAATCAACTTACTTATGGCATTGTCGCCTTGGCCATATAAATGAGAGACTCATCGCTAAGCTCCATAAGAATAGAAGTTTAGGGTCATTCGATTATGAATCTTATGACACATGTGAATCTTGTTTATTAGGCAAGATGACTAAGTTACCTTTTAAGGGAAAGGGTGAACGAGCGACTGGATTATTAGATCTAATACATTCAGATGTATGTGGTCCGATGTCCATCCATGCCAGAAATGGTTGTTGTTACTTCATTACCTTTATCGATGATTATTCTCGATATGGGTATCTGTATCTAATGAGATACAAATCTGAAGCGTTTGAAAAGTTCAAACAATTGAAACAAGTAGAAAAACAACTTGGTAAAAGTATCAAAACATTACGATCCGATCGTGGTGGTGAATGCTTAGACTAAGAGTTTTTGGATTATCTCAGAGATAATGGGATTTTATCTCAGTGGACTCCTCCTTACACACCACAGCATAATGGTGTGGCAGAAAGGAGAAATCGAACCTTGTTGGACATGGTACGATCTATGATGGGCTTTACGATTACCAAAATCCTTTTGGGGTATGCACTTGAGAGAGTTGTTTACTTGTTAAGCGAGTTCCATCAAGGCAGTTGATGTTACTCCATATGAGATGTGGACTAACAAGAAACCTTATCTTTCTTATTTGAAAGTATGGGGTTGTCCTGCTTATGTGAAGCGGACAAAGTCAGATAAGCTTGAAGCAAAATCGACAAGTGTTTGTTCGTAGGATATCCTAAAGAAACAAGAGGATATCAATTCTACTCACGAGGAACAAAAGGTGTTTGTTTCAACGCATGCTGTCTTTTTAGAGAAAGAGTTTCTTTTAAAGAGGACGGTGGGAGCAAAGTTGAACTTGAAGAAGTTCAAGATGCTCGAGACAGAGACGCAGATCAATGCTGAACTGAAATCAGAACTCATACGGATGAGGTAGCATTCAACCTTCTACTTCACACGAAATTCGTAGGTCAAGTAGGATACGCTCTGTTCCCGAGAGATATGGATTTCTCGTAAGTGAATAGAATGACGTATTGCTTATAGTGGATGATGAGCCTACGACCTATAAAGAGGTTATGAAGAGTTCAGAGTCTGAAAAATGGCTTCGTGCCATGAAATCTGAAATGGATTCCATGTATGAAAACCAGGTATGGACTTTGGTTGATGCACCTGAAGGGATAAAATCTATAGGGTGCAAATGGGTTTTCAAGAAGAAAACCGACATGGATGGTAATGTGATTACCTATAAAGCGAGGCTTGTGGCTAAAGGCTTTCGTCAAAGACAAGGAGTTGACTATGACGAGACCTTGATCCAAAGAGCAATGCTTAAATCCATTAGGATACTCCTAGCTATTGCGCTCATTATGATTATGAGATATGGCAAATGGATGTGAAGACGACTTTCACGAATGGAAATCTGGTGAGGATGTGTACATGACACAACTCGAGGGCTTCATTTCACGATGGCGAAAAGGTATGCAAGCTTCGTAAATCCATTTATGGATTGAAGCAAGCATCCGGAGTTGGAATATCCGTTTGATGAGACAATCAAAGAGTTTGGTTGCTCACAAAATCTGGATGAACACGTGTGTACAAGAAGGTTAATGGAACTGCAATCGTATTCCTTGTGTTATATGTAGATGACATATTGTTACTAGGAAACGATGTCTCTATCTTCTTGATCTGTAAAAATTTGGTTGTCAAACAATTTGCCATGAAAGACCTTGGAGAAGCAACTTATATCCTTGGGATAAAGATTTATAGAGATAGATCGAAGAGGTTGCTTGGTCTTTCATTAAACGTACATAGACAAGGTGCTAAAGAGGTTTAGCATGGAGCAATCAAGAGAGGTTTCTTCCATTGCTCATGGGATAACACTCGAAGTCTATGTGTCCTCGGACACGGGACGAGAGGATGCGTATGAATATGATCCCGTATCGTCTGCAGTAGGATCTATTATGTACGTAATGCTATGCACGAGACTCGATGTATCATATGCTCTAAGTGTTACGGCGATACCAATCGGATCTGGTGAAGGTCATGGGTGGTGTCAAGAATATCTAAAGTACTTGCGAAGAACTAAGGATGTTTTCTTGATATATGGAGATGGAAATTTCCAAGTGAGCGGGCATACGGATGCCAATTTTCAATCTGATAAGGACGATTCCAAGTCCCAATCAGGTTATGTTTTCACACTGAACGGCGGAGCAGTCAGTTGGAAGAGTTCCAAACAGGAGACGACTGCTGATTCAACGATCGAGGCAGAGTACATTGCCGCATCAGATGCAACAAAAGAAGCCGTTTGGATAAGGAAGTTCATTATTGAACTTGGTGTGGTTCCTAGCTGTGATGGACCCATACAGTTGTATTGTGACAACAATGGAGCTATTGCGCAGGCAAAGGAACCAAGGTCTCATCAGCAATCCAAACACGTACTCCGCCGATACCATTTAATTTGGGAGATCATTGCTCGAGGTGATGTCCTGATAGAGAGAATTCCCACAGAGCAGAATATTGCTGATCCGTTGACAAAGCCATTGTCACAGAAGAATTTTGATTCTCATGTACTCGTTTATGGTATTAGATACCAAGGCGATTGGCTTTAGGTCAAGTGGGAGATTTGTAAGTGTAAGTCGACTTGTACCATGTGTAGGCGACTTGTGCTTGTTTCGAGATCGATAAGTCGACTTGTCCACTCGTGTAAGTCGACTTATATGTGTCTGATCAGTAAGATTGTTAGAGTAGTGCCTAAAGGCAATCCCTTTAGCGCTTTTGTTCATAGTCATATACGCACTTTATGAATAAATAAAGCAAGGCATATTTCATTTATTTGATGTTCATTTTATTATGAATTGATTGTGATCTTTAATCAAATTTATGAAGTCCATGATATATGACATAGCATGAAGGAAATTATGATGCGATCATACTATCGAGATTCCTATCATGTGCAATTATGTCGAGATTCAAATTATCCCTAGTCATAGGATTAATGAGACCGACATCGTTAATCTGGATAGACTAGCACACGTCAAACTCCTCGATTGGATCAGCGGTGGATCTCGTAAAACCGTAAATATTGAGATATTTAGATTTGACATGTGGATGCTTACTAGTGGTAGTAAGTACATTGATGACCTCGCCATGAGATTATCACATGGATGTCCTATACAAATGTCAGTGATAATCTCATTATAGCAATGGTGCAAGTATCCTTAGACTTGAGGTACTCAAGGATATCTTGGGTATTGATTCTGTGCTTTGACTCCATTCCTTGTTGCCTTTCAGAGGTCGCTCATAGGGTGGTGATTGGAGTGCGATTTGAGGTATTCAAGGTAATTGAGTAGCCAATAGAGGATTCACCACTTACGTGATAGCAGAAGAGATACCCATGGCCTCTTATCGGGATCATTACTTGGAAGTCTCTCGCGAGAGCACACATGTGTCATGAAGAGGGTCTTCATGGACATATCAAGTAATGAGTCCTAGGACGAGAACTGATTACACTTGGACTAGATTTGATTTGATCAGTCTAGTAAGAGTTGACACATTACCCATACTCAAACCAAGTGGGGTATAGCATGGTGAAAGGACGAATTGCAAAGTAATTGTCAATGGAAGGGTTCGTGATATGGTTTCATTAGTCAAACCAATTACTTTCCGGTCAATTGGGGTCATGATGTGTTGCTAGATACCGCTCATGACTTGCTCGATTAAGTGTTAATCTAAGTGGCCAACATAATGGAACCTAATGGGTCACACGATAAGAGTGACTCGGAGAATCAGAAATAGTTTGGACGTAGATCCGATATCTGGAGAGCAATAGGATTAAATGGATCCCGATGAGATTGGGATATGTCCCGATGAGATCGCGACATTGACATTGCTGAAAACCGTTTCCGACGATCTTTCGCCGGCGGGTTCTAGATGGTAGGTAGGACCAATTCTAATTTGATCGACCTCTTCACAGAATATATATATGTTAATTAATTAATTAAGAATTGATTAATTATTATATATATATGCTAGTTTCGGTGGATGCCTTAAGGAATCAAAGTTTGACTTGGTCAAACTTATGATTACCTTGACTTTTTAATTGGTTTTAAGCCACCAACGTGGCTAGGCTCTTAACCATGCTTTCTTATACCTTTAATTAGTTAAATAATGATATAAGAAGGTATGAGAAGCCTTAGAAGTGGCTGAAAGCTCGTTGATGAAGGTTGATGGCGAAACTTACTTGTTAAGTTTAGGAAAATTTTGATTTTCAAGGCTTTCTTCATTCCTCTCTTCCTCTCCAAGGCTTCTCCTAGTTATCTCACTTGCTCTCCAAGATCAAGGTTAGTGCAAGACACTCTTTACCTTGTTCTAGCTATTCTCGGGTCGAAGGGGTTTGTCGGTTAGGTTTCGACCTCTGCGTGGATACGTTAGAGGCGGTCTCCTTTGGTCGTTATAGTTTGAGTAGTTATACATACACATGGATCTTGGCTTTCGGGAATGTCCCGGGACTCAAAATTTTAAATTCCGCACTGTGTTCATGTGATGAACACCGCGGGATTTTCCTACAATATTCACATTTCTGTCTATTTGATCTCCTTTTTCAATTCACAATGTCTAACTTTATCACATAGTACACTTTATCAAAATTACCCATTTACACATTTACAGAAATCCACATTCATACATCCCATTTTTGATACATATATATGTAGGAAAATCCCGGTGTGAGCATCACATGCTCACGGTGCGGAAAACAAAAATTTTTGTTCCGGGACCTTCCCGAAAGTCAGGATCCATGTGTCTATACAACAAACTCAAACCATAACGGCCAAAGGAGACCGTCTCTAACGGTATCCACGCAGAGATCGAGAACCTAACCGACAAACCCTTGACCGAATAGCTAGAACAAGTCAAGACTGCAGATCTTACCTTGTTCTTGGAGAGCTTGGAAACCAACGATGAAGAAGGAAGCTTCAAGATGAAGCTTTGAAGGAGATGAGAGATCGATGATGAGAAATCAAATTCTCTCTTAGGTTTTCAAAACCTTTCTTTCTTTCTTCTATGCAAAGCCAACGACCTCCTCCATCTTCTTTTGTCTTTTGTCATTTAATATTAAACATGACAAGGCAAAGAAGAAGCTTCTTTTTGGTCATCCACGTTAGCAACTTATATATATATATAAAAAGTAAAAGGATGAGCTCCTCCTCCATCTTACACGTTGCAACATATATATATATATTAATTAATTCTTTAATTAATTAATTAATTAATTAATTATATATAAATAAATGCTGAAGTGGTCTATATATATATATATATATATATATATATATAAAGTAAAAGGATGAGCTCCTCCTCCATCTTACACGTTGCAACATATATATATATATATATATTAATTCTTTAATTAATTAATTAAATAATTAATTATATATAAATAAATGCTAAAGTGGTCCAGTCACATTGGGGTCGGTCCTACCGGGTCCCGGTATGGGAAAAACTCCCGAAAACCTTTTTCAGCAATATCGATGTCGCGATCTCATCGAGACATATCTCGATCTCATCGGGATCCATTTAATCATTTTGCTCTCCATATATTGGAACTCTGTCCAAAACTATTTTACGAATTCTCCGAGACACTCTTATGCGCGTGACCCATTAGGTTCCCAGTTA
This sequence comes from Erythroxylum novogranatense, assembly GCA_029891385.1. Classification (NCBI taxonomy): domain Eukaryota; kingdom Viridiplantae; phylum Streptophyta; class Magnoliopsida; order Malpighiales; family Erythroxylaceae; genus Erythroxylum; species Erythroxylum novogranatense. Next base: position 65,965,135 of record CM057234.1, on the reverse strand, counting down.
TGTTGGCCACTTAGATTAACACTTAATCTGAGCAAGTCATGAGCGGTATCTAGCAACACATCATGACCCCCAATTGACCGAAAAGTAATTGGTTTAATGAATGAACATGTATTCATCATGAACCATATCACGAACCTTTCCATAGACAATTACCGTGCAATTCGTCCTTTCACCATGCTATACCCCACTTGGTTATGAGTATGGGCAATGTGTCAACTCTTACTAGACTGACTAAGTCAAATGCAGTCCAAGTGATTTCAGCTCTCGTCCTGGGACTCATTACTTTATATGTCAATGAAGACATTCTTCATGACATATATGCTCCGGCCAGAGACTTCCAAGTAATGACCCCGATAATAAAGCCATGGGTATCATCTTTTGCTATCACGTAGTGGTGAATCCTCTATTGGCTACTCAATTACCTTCAATACCTCAAGTTGCACTCCAATCACCACCATATGAACGACTCTCGTAAGGCAACAAGGAATGGAGTCAAAGCACGTAATCAAGATTCAAGATATCCTCGAGCACCTCAAGTCTAAGGATACTTGCACCATTGCTATGATGAGATTATCACCGACATTAGAATAGACATCCATGTGATGATCTCATCGCAGTCATCCAATGTACTTACTACCTCTAGTAAGCATCCACATCTCAACCCTAAATATCTCATATTTACGCTTCCGAGATCCACCGCTGATCAAATCAAGGAGCTTGAGATGTATTAGTCTCCGGATTACCGATGTCCAGCCTCAAGAATCCTACAACTAGGATAATTTAGATATCGACATAATTACACATGATAAGAATCTCAGTAGTATGATCACATCACAATTTCCTTCATGCTATGTCATATATCATGGACTTCATTAATTTGCTTATAGATCAATATCCATTCATAAATAATGAACAAGCAAGTTAATGAAATATGCCTTTCTTTATTTATTCATAAAGTATGTACAATAACTTTGTACAAAATGCGCTAAAGGCTATTGCCTTCGTGGCACTACTCTAACAATCTCCCACTTGACCTAAAGCCAATCGCCTTTGATATCTAATACCATAGGTGAGTACATGAGAATCAAAACTCTTTGTGATAATGGCTTTGTCAACGGATCAAGAACATTCGCTTTCGGTGGGAATTCTCTCGATCCGACATCACTCGCCCTATGATCTCCCCGATCAAATGATATCATGGAGTAATGCGGTTTGGATCGTTGATGAGACCTTGGTTCTTTCGTCATGAATAGCCCCATTGTTGTCACAATACAACCGCATGGGCCCATCATCGCTAGGAATCACACTAAGTTCAAGAATGAACTTTGATCCAAACCGCTTTTCCCCGCTTCAAGCTTAAGAATGTACTCGCCTCGATCGTTGAATCGACATCGCTTTTTTGAACTCTTTCAACTAATCGCCCGCCATTCGGTGTGAATACGAACCTGATTGGGATTTGGAATCATCCTTATCGATTGAAAACTGCATCAGATACCCGCCACTTTGAGATCTCCATCTCCATATATCAAGAAAACATCCTTAGTCCTTCGCAAGTATTGAGGATATTCTCGTGACCACCCAAAGGACCTCACCAGATCCGATTGGTATCCGCCGCAACACTTAGAGCATATGATACATCGGGTCTTGTACGTAGTATAGCGCATATGATAGATCCTATCGAGATGCATACGGATCATATTCATGCGATCCTCTCATCTTGTGTCTTAGGACATATATTTCGAGAGTGTTATCCCATGAGTCACGGGAAGGTAACCTCTCTTGGATTGCTCCATGCTAAACCTTTTTAGCATCTTGTCTATGTACGTTGATTGTGAAAGACCAAGCAACCTTTTTGATCTATCTCTATAAATCTTTATCCCAAGGATATAAGTTGCTTCACCAAGGTCTTTCATGGCAAATTGTTTGGACAACCAAATCTTCACCGATTGTAGCATCGAGACATCGTTTCCTAGCAATAATATGTCATCTACATACAACACAAGGAATATGATTGCAGTCCCATTAACCTTCTTATACACACAGTGTTCATCCAAATTTTGTGAGAAACCAAACTCTTTGATTACCTCATCAAAACGGATATTCCAACTCCTGGATGCTTGTTTCAATCCATAGATGGATTTCTGAAGCTTGCATACCTTTTCGCCATCATAGGAGGTGAAGCCCTCAGGTTGTGTCATATACACATCCTCGCCTAGATTTCCATTTAGAAAGTGTCTTCACATCCATTTGCCATATCTCATAATCATAATGAGTGGCAATGGCTAGAGCATTCTAATGGATTTAAGATTGCTATTGGGCTAAAGGTCTCGTCAGAAGTCAACTCCTTGTCTTCGATTTAAAGCCTTTAGCCACAAGCCTTGCTTTATAGGTAATTACATTACCATCCATGTCGGTTTTCTTTTGAAACCCCATTTGCACCCTTTGGGTTTGATTCTTCAGTGCCTCAACCAAAGTCCATACTTGGTTTTCATACATGGAATCCATTTCAGCTCGCATGGCACGAAGCCATTTCTTGACTCAACTCTTCGTAACCTCTTCATAGGTGGTAGGCTCATCATCTTCTATGAGCAATACGCCATTCTGCTCATTCACGAAATCCATATCTCTGGGAACAGAGCGATCCTACATGACCCACTTAACTTCGTGTGTTGTAGAAGGTCGAATCTGTTACTTCATCTCGTATGAGTCACAGCTTTGTGTTCGTAGTTGATCTGCGTCTGCTTTGAGCATCCCGAACTTCTTCAAGCTCAATTTTGCTCCCACCGCCTTCTTGTAAAGAAACTCTTTTCTAAAGACAGCATGCTTCAAACAAACACCTTTTGTTCCTCAAAGATGGTAGAATTGATATCCCATTGTTTCTTTAGATATCCTACTTAACAAACACTTGTCGACTTTCGCATCAAGTTTATCTCGACCGTATCCGCTTCACATAAGGTGACAACCCCAAACTTTCAAATGAGTAAGATAGGGTCTTTGTTAGTCCACATCTCATATGGAGTAACATCAATCGCTTTGATGGAACTCGCTTAACAAGTAAACAAATTGCCTCGAAAGTGCATACCCCAAAAGGATTTTGGCAACTTTGCAAAGCCCATCATCGATCGTATTATATCTAACAAGGTTCGATTTCTCCTTTCTCGCCACACCATTATCTTTGTGGTGTGTAAGGAGGAGTCCATTGAGATAAAATCCCATTATCTCTCGAGATAATCCAAAAACTCTTGGTCTAAGTATTCCCCACCACGATCCGATCGTAATGTCTTGATACTTTTCCCAAGTTGGTTTTCTACTTCATTTCAATTGTTTGAACTTTTCAAATGCTTCGATTTGTATCTCATCGATACAAGTACCCATATCGAGAATAATCATCGATAAAGGTAATGAAGTAAAGACAACCACTTCGCATGGATGGATATCGACCACATACATCCGAATGTATTAGGTCTAATACTCCAAAGGGCTCGCTCACCCTTTCCTTAAAGGGTAATTTAGTCATCTTGCCTAATAAACAAGATTCGCATGTATCATATGATTCATAATCAAATGACCCTAAACTTCCACTCTTATGGAGCTTAGCTATGCGTCTCTCATTTATATGGCCATGCACAATGCCATAAGTAAGTTGATTTTAAATTATCTCGCTTATGTCTTTTCGTGTCATTGACATTCATAATTGATGTGACATATCTAATATATAAATTCCATTGCATAATGTACTAGTACCATAAAGCATTCCATTCAAACTAATAGAACAACCATTGTTACTAAAAATCACATGGAAACCAAATTTATTTAAACAAGAAATGCATAATATGTTCTTTGTTAATACAGTACAAAATAACATTTATCCAATTTAATTACAAGCCCAGTGGGAGTGATAAAAGTAAGTGCCTACGGCTAATGCAACAACTCTTGCTCCATTTCCTACACGCAGTCTAGTTCTCCTTCACGAAATGCCTATTGTCCCCGAAGCCCCTGATATCATTGCATATGTGTGAGCCACAATCGGTATCTAATACCCATATGTTATGGTCAAAACAGATTAACCTCAATGACAAACATACCGAAGAAGTAGAGGCATCGATGCCTTCTTCGCTTCAATTCTTCCAGATAGATTTTATAGCCCGCTCAAAGGGCTGGGCCTTGCCACAATGGAAGCAAGTTCCTTTTGGTGCAGTCTCTTTGGTTTTCTTCTTGGCTGCACTTGCTTTTGGTTTCTTAGACCTTTTCTTCTTTAGATTCTTTTTCTTTGAACCAAAAGAAGAGGATGCTACCATAAGCACTTGCTTGCTATCTTTCTTAATAGATTGCTCTGCTGTCTTGAGTAGATTGATCAACTCATGAATTGTCGTGGATATTTGGTTCATTCGATAGTTTAACACAAACTGTGAATAACTATCAGACAATTGAACTAGAATTAAGTCAACACTTAATTCATAATCCATAACAAAATCTAAGACGACCAACCTCTCAATATACCCATTCATCTTCGCAGCATCTTGACCGCAGATGAACCCGAGTCATCTTAGTAGTGAAGGGTAGCCTCGAGGTCTCGAACCTTTCAGACCGAGCTTGCTCATCAAACAACTCCCTAAGATGAAACACTATGGTATTAGAATCCATAGACTCATGCTGCTTCTGTAGCTCTGGTGACATCGAGGCAAGCATAATGCAGGTAGCCATGTCACTGTCTTTAAGATGCTTACGATATGCTTTCTGATCCTCATCAAAAGCATCAGCAGCAGGTGGATCAGGAAGTGGAACATCTAGGACATATCCAGTTCCTCGACACGAGAACAATTCTCGTGTTTCTCACCAATCTAGAAAGTTAGGTCCATTAATTTGTTCGAGTCCATAAGTTTAGTAAGAGTTCACATGGAAGTCATCTTCAATAACCTATAGGGAAAGAGAGAAAGAATGTTAGAATGGAATTACATGCATGATCATAAGGACTTGAATGACATGCATATGACTCCCACTAATTTCAAAGAATCCATAACCCTCAGTATGAATCCAAGAAACATTATGACAAAATGTCCTAGTGGGTCGATATCCGACATTACTAAAATGACCTTGGGTTTACCCAACAAGCCACCTTAGGTCAATCAGTAGGTATCGGTCATACCAATTGCATCATAGATATCCGACATTACTAAAATGACCTTGGGTTTACCCAACAAGTCACCTTAGATCTATCGGCAGGTATCGGTCATACCATTTGCTTCATAGTCAGAACTATCGACTAGTGCTATCAACTCGTGATGTATGCACACATTGGGTTATCAACTCTTGATGCGCGTACATCTGATGCACACTGCCCAATTTCGCCTCTGTCCATGTTGACCTTGAGTTTACTCAACAAATCAAAGCTTCTAGTAAAAACCGACCCATTAATCCAAAAATCTTATTTTCATGGTTCGAACATATCCGTATAAAGTGAGCTTGGGTTTACCCAATAACCCAACTCTATAAGAACTCTGGTTCTCCCTATATTAATGGAAGGCGTTAGTTTTCATATGATGTGTGAGGGTTTTCAGGTCTTATCTTCTTCTCCTCCAAGCCGTAGGATTATATTCACCATGACTATATGGAATAATTTAGGGTATTTCATCAATCACATTGAGTCTATACCTAAAATCATCCGTCATCCCACCTTTGCATGTTGTAAGTCGACTTGTGTATGTATAAGTCGACTTATACCTTTGTGTAAGTCGACTTATGCATGTGTAAGTCGACTTATGCTAGTGTTTAAGTCGACTTATGAATGTGTAAGTTGACTTATGCAGCTGTGCACGAACAAGTCGACTTGTACCATTGTGCAAGTCGACTTATGCATCTACAGTGCACGGACAAGTCGACTTGTATCTTTATTAGTCGACTTATCCATGTGGAATTGCTATCTAATCGGCTAATTTCTCAATCCGTGCAGTTCCAATTCACAATACCAAGTGTAATATCCTTTATTATGATGTACCAATGAAACACTTTCATTGTTCCATGCTTACCATTTATAGTCAAACTATACATGAAAAACTTGAAATTGATGAATACACTCTTATTCATTTAAATTTCCAAATAATTTGAGAAAATCAAACTATCACCATAAGTATCTCTAGGTAGTCTAAACTTTATCAAGACTACTTCGGCACATGCCACAAAATTTGTGACGGCCAAAATAATCAAGACAATGAAATGCACTAACGAGACGCTAATGTGACACATTTGACATCCGAAAAATATTTGAAAACCAATTTCAAGAAATTCAATTTGGAAAGCATACAAAATCAATATAAAACATTTTTAATCACATTAAAAATGATCCAAGGCATTGGAATTGAGAAATATACAATTTATCATTCCAAACAAAACAGCTCCAGCAACTTTCTCAAAACTGCCAAGCTCTGTGTTTTGCTTGAACAACTCATTGAAACAATTTCAATAAATTATGAGAAAATTAAAGAGGTTACAAAATGTTCACAAAATGTTCCATGAATTTTTTCAGGATTTATTTTCAACAAAAACTCATCCAACCTCAGCAACAAAGCCAATGTAGAATCTGTGTTCCTCAACACAGTTATTCCCAGCAGAACACAATAAATTCTCAAATAAATAGTAAATCACCTCGAAATTTTTTTTACATTCTCATAGAAATTCATAAACATCTTAGAGACATGTTGGTGAAAGAAAATCTGAAAAAACATTTTTCTACAATTTATTCTCGAATTTATAAGCATGCCTATTCTTTGAATGTGCACAAAGATAGCAACCAGAACATTGGGGAATAAATTAGCAAAACCATATCAAATCACATTGATAAATTCCAAGCTTCCACAGACATATGCAACAACATCTTGTGAACATATCTGGGCAAGAAAATTTCGAAAACTATATTTCTATACTGAATTCGAAATTCACACAATCAACATGCATCATCGTCACAAGCAATAGGCAACTCCGACCTAGTCATGGTTTCTTCTTTATATACGACACAAGTGGCTCTGATACCACTGTAGGAAAATCCCGGTGTGAGCATCACATGCTCACGGTGCGGAAAACAAAAATTTTTGTTCCGGGACCTTCCCGAAAGTCAGGATCTATGTGTCTATACAACAAACTCAAACCATAACGGCCAAAGGAGACCGTCTCTAACGGTATCCACGCAGAGATCAGAGAACCTAATCGGGACAAACCCTTTGACCCGGGAATAGCTAGAACAAGTTGAAGATTGCTAGATCTTACCTTGTTCTTGGAGAGCTTGGAAACCAACGATGAAGAAGGAAGCTTGAAGATGAAGCTTTGAAGGAGATGAGAGATCGATGATGAGAAATCAAATTTCTCTCTTAGGTTTTTCAAAACCTTTCTCTTTCTTTCTTCTATGCAAAGCCAACGACCTCCTCCATCTTCTTTTGTCTTTTTTCATTTAATATTAAACATGACAAGGCAAAGAAGAAGCTTCTTTTTGGTCATCCACGTTAGCTACTTATATATATATATATAGAGTAAAAGGATGAGCTCCTCCTCCATCTTACACGTTGCAACATATATATATTAATTAATTAATTAATTAATTAATTAATTATATATATATAAATAAATGCTGAAGTGGTCTATATATATATATATATAAAGTGAAAGGATGAGCTCCTCCTCCATCTTCCACGTTGCAACATATATATATATATATATATATATATATATAATTAATTAATTAATTAATTAATTAATTATATAAATAAATGCTGAAGTGGTCCAGTCACATTGGGGTCGGTCCTACCGGGTCCCGGTATGGAAAAAACCCCCGAAAACCTTTTTCAGCAATATCGATGTCGCGATCTCATCGGGACATATCTCGATCTCATCGGGATCCATTTAATCCTTTTGCTCTCCATATATTGGAACTCTGTCTAAAACTATTTTACGAATTCTCCGAGACACTCTTATGCGTGTGACCCATTAGGTTCCCGGTTATGTTGACCACTTAGATTAACACTTAATCTGAGCAAGTCATGAGCGGTATCTAGCAACACATCATGACCCCCAATTGATCGGAAAGTAATTGGTTTGACGAATGAACATGTATTCATCATGAACCATATCACGAACCTTTCCATAGACAATTATCGTGCAATTCGTCCTTTCACCATGCTATACCCCACTTGGATATGAGTATGAGCAATGTGTCAACTCTTACTAGATTGACTAAGTCAAAGCCAGTCCAAGTGATTTCAGTTCTCGTCCTGGGACTCATTACTTTATATGTCAATGAAGACATTCTTCATGACACATATGCTCCGGCCAGAGACTTCCAAGTAATGACCCTGACAATAGGCCATGGGTATCATCTTTTGCTATCACAGAAGTGGTGAATCCTCTATTGGCTACTCAATTACCTTCGAATACCTCAAGCTGTACCCAATCACCACCCTATGAGCGATCTCCGTAAGGCAACAAGGAATGGAGTCAAAGCACGTAATCAAGATATCAAGATATCCTCGAGCACCTCAAGTCTAAGGATACTTGCACCATTGCTATGATGAGATTATCACCGACATTAGAATAGGACATCCATGTGATGATCTCATCGCAGTCATCAATGTACTTACTACCTCTAGTAAGCATCCACATCTCAACCCTAAATATCTCATATTTATAGCTTCTGAGATCCACTGCTTGATCAAATCAAGGAGCTTGAGATGTACTAGTCTCTCCGGATTACCGATGTCCAGTCTCAGTAATCCTATGACTAGGGATAATTTAGATACTGACATAATTGCACATGATAGGAATCTCAGTAGTATGATCACATCACAATTTCCTTCATGCTATGTCATATATCATGGACTTCATTAATTTGCTTATAGATCAATATCCATTCATAAATAATGAATAGCAAGTTAATGAAATATGCCTTTCTTTATTTATTCATAAAGTATGTACACAACTTTGTACAAAATGCGCTAAAGGCGATTGCCTTCAGGGAACTACTCTAAAAGTTATTCTCCAACGTATACGGATTGTCAATATGCTGAAACCCTATTTTGCATTTAACTTCCATATTAAAATTAAAACCTAAAAAAAAATGAATCCAACACTTCCCTCCTCCATAACGAGGAGACCAATGTCTCTAGTTCATAAAAACTCAAAAAATATATCCTTTGACAATCTGTACTAAAAGTTATGGTTTAAAAACCAAAGCATGTTCATTCAGGAAAAAGGGGTCCTCACCGCGATGAAGGTTTGAGCTCGCCGCGGCGAGGGCATAAATGCGTGCCGCGGCGTGCTCCCTTATTTGCGTCGCGGCATGCGCAGGAGCACGTCGCGACGTGTGAGCTCGTCTCCTCCCCCGAATCCTGATTTTCAACCATTTCAATCCAATTCGTCCGATCTATTCAACACATAAGTCATCTAAACATTACAACATCACTCACACTCCAAGTTCCAACTCATTTTGCAAACCAAACACACTTACAAACATCAAAGATTAACCATAATCGTAAACGCTATAAACCCAACATCTCAATAACCCATTCTTTAGCTATAGTCACTCAAAACATGAATCAATCAACTAGTCAAGAGGAAAGAAACTTAAACTTACTTGAATTTGGCTTCAAAAACCTTCAAACTCTTCATGATTTCATCAAAACTCAAGCCTTTCTCCTCTCTTTTTCTCTCCCACGACATCACTCTGAAGTAAATCACACGTTAGTATAATGCTTATAGAACGATAATGAATACACGAGAAGGGGGGTTGAATTGTGTATTCCCCTTTTTGAAAACTCTTTCAAAATGATTTTGTTTAAAAACAAGTTCTTTTACCGAAACTTCAGTAAGTTCGAATTAATCAAAACTTTGAAAACTTGTTTCGAAATTTAAGAGAAATAGGGAACTTTGAACTTTAAGAGAAATAGGGTAGAGAAAAGTTGACACAACAATTTTATACTGGTTTAGCCCAAACCGTGGGCTACGTCCAGTCTTCAGAGTTCTTTCTGAGATTTCACTATCTCTTTAACGTTTACAAGTATTCTTTCCGGGCCTCTTCAGGTCTCTACACTCAGTATTCTTTCACACTTAGCCTCTGTAGGCTATCTGCACTACTTTCTTACAAAAGTATTTGAAACCTGTTACAGTAAAATTAGCTCTAAGCTAATTTGCACAATTGTCTTACAGACAAGCTTTTTCGTTCGCGTACGTAAATCAATTGCTTTTACTTTTTCTAACTTTCTCTAATTTTTGCTAGCTTTGCAATCTTCGACTTCAACTCATATTTATACCCTTCGTCTGCAACTGCTTTTTGAATCTTGCTTCTTGAATCTTGTTTCTTGAATCTTTAAAGAAAGCAGTTAATCGATTGAGTTACAGAACTTCTTTCGAATCGACTCTTGCGTCTTCTTTTCTCCGTCTGTTTTTCTTTGTCTTTAGTTTTGCGTCTGTGTTTTTTGCATCTACGTCTGCTTTTCATTTTGCGTCTACGTCTGCGTCTGCTTTTCATTTTACGTCTGCATCTGCTTTTCATTTTGCGCCTGCATCTGCTTTTCATTTTGTGTCTGCTTCTGCTTTTCTCCGTCTGTTTTTCAATCTGCGTCTGAACTTCTTCGTCTGCGTCTATGTTTTATTCTCCTTCTGTCTGTTTTCTATTTTACGTCTGTTTTTACTTCTTCTTTGTTATTCATCAAAATCATATATATGTAAAGTCATTTTGACTCAACAATCTCCCCCTTTTTGATGATAACAAATCATATACATGAAAAGAAAACAAAATACAATGTATAAGAAGAAAAATCTTATCTTTCAAAAATCTTCTTCCTTTCTTCGTCTCCTTCAATCACACCCTTTGATCTTCTTGTTTGCTTCTTCCATTCTCCTCTGCTCATTCTCTTCTCCCCCTATTTTTTATAATAAAAAATGATCAATGACAATGACTCTTCATAAGTTCTGTCATCTTCTTCATATCATTCGTCATCTCCTTTATCTCGTTGACTTCTCCGCGTAATTGGCTGATTTCATCTTAAGAGTCAAACGGTGAGGAGGGTTGATCATTATCTGCTGAGGGTGCTGTGAACGCAATTGTTGTAGCATATGCGTCTGAGGATGGATTGTAATCTTCTCTGATCGCAAATGTGGGTGGATGAACGAATAGATTTGACTCTTGAAGTTCTAAATCATAGGGAGCAGGTAGCATAAGCAACTGTTTTCCTTGCAGGGGTATAGCTTCAGCTTCAATAGACAGTGTATTAGATAGAGGCCCTGTCGCAAAGTCGTCCGAAAAGGGATTCAATAAACGTCCCTGTTATCAGTCGTCCCCCTACTGGACAGTATTCATACTTATCTGCATAGCTACAACTAGCTCCATCAGTATTCTCTTTCGAAGAGCATGCTGCATCAATTCGACGCACTTTTTCTTCAATTTGATCTGCGAACAGATCATCACTTATTTCTTCAGGAAATAGCTTCATCTTCCCCTTATTCAAATCCAAAGGATATCTTGGCTGGATATCCGGTACAACCTTTATTACTGTCTTCTCTGTGATTGGATAAATAGTACACGGTTTGCTGGTCATTTTTGTAGGGTATGGCTTTGTAACAGCATCCCTCAAGACATCATAGAAAATCTTTTCATCTTCTTTCAGTAAATGCCACGTGTCACTATTTAACAAAATAGGTTGTACGACAGCCATTACCTTCTTCCTTGGTTGATCACAGATGGCGATTACATTCCTTCTCTTGGTCACATGTAGTGCCCCCTTATTATAGGGTATGCACCGGGATGCCCGTAGGTCATTCCGATACATAACCCACGATGAGGGTACACTACGTACGACCATTTCTATATTCCACATGGCATAAATATAATACACTGAAATATCAAGTTCACTAAATTTTAAAACCTTAAGATTTTCATTTCAATTCTTAAAAACCAAACTGTACAAGTCTATCAGTTTCCACAGTCTATAGATATATTCTTAAAAGGAAATGAGACAAAACCTAAACTAGATCATCCTCGAAAACGATCCCAGCTGACCGACCTGTGTGCCATAGCTTCTCTTGCCAACGCTCACACGGTAGGAAAAAGTCGAACTCTGGAGCTAGGAGTCTACTATCTTTGTCCTAAAAAATAGATGCAATGTTGGGTGAGTTTGCGAACTCAGCGAGAAACCATCATCGATGGTTCGCCCAACTCATGCATATACAAACAATTCATATAATATCACATATTGGCACATTCCGAATTATCCTATGCATTATCAAATTACACAGATAAGGCATATCGCCATTCACACAATTTATATTTAATCATTCATATACATAATACATATGTGACACTTTCCATTTATTTCATTTTTGTGACCGTGCGCATGAGCTCATTTACGTTGATCCAGTGGCTCTGAATTTCGTTGGGCTTGAAGCCCTAATGCGTTGAGCCTATGGCTCTAAAATACATTAGGCTCGAGGCCCTGATGCATTGAGCTTAAAGCTCTGAAAATACGGTGGTTGCACTGGTCACAACTGCCATTATCTGATCATACTTTTATGCATGAATGCACATGCCTCCATTTACAATCAGTGTGTCATAATCTAACACTCTATATCCCATTCCGCATTAATACCAGTTAATTGTAATTCATACACACATAACACTTCTTTATCAAATTCAGATAATTCAGACACCTATGGTCCGAAATCAATCAGAGCAAACACACATATCCTTCCTTAACTCCTTATGGCATAGGTGCATAAAATGGAACACATAAAGGTTGAGAAACCAACTAGGTTACTCACCTCTAACTTCCGAGCTACAGCCGGGAAGTCTCACCTCCGTCGGAAGATCGACGCTCCACTTGAGCCTCTATAACAATCAGAATAAACCAACATTACTAATTGCACGATTTCAATAGTCAATAATGCACATGCAGCGAATGCGATAAGTACTATACATGTTATGACATTCCCGATCCTATTCCCTAATCATCCCAATTCGACCTTTCACTCTAATTGATAGAAATTCCTAATATCATCATTCAATTACCTAAGATCCGCATTCTCTAAAGTCAATTTCAAGACACAAGAACTATCCTTAAATCGAAATCAAATTCACTATTCAATCACCATTTGATTTCGAGAACCGCCAAATTAAATTCCGAAATTCCATCTTTTGAAATTAAAATTCTTAATCTCTAAATCACAATCAATCAATAACCAACTCATTAAAAACCTAAAAAATCTTCAATTACTCAAACCATTCATCTTCGGAAATCAGGCTTCCTCGCCGCAACGTATGATCGCTTGTCTTGGCGAAGTCGCCTTCGCCACATGCCACGACGACGCGAATTCTCTAACGGCGAATGCACTTACGCTCGTCGAGACGTGCGTTGCTGCTCGACGCGACGTGCAAACTGGGGAATTGCTCGCCGCGGCGTGTTCATCACACGTCGCGACGTGCAAACCCAGAATCGAGTCCAAAACCCAGAATTTCTCAGATCTGCAGATTTCTAATTCCTCCAAGTCAACTTAGATCACTCTCAAACAACTTAAAAAACTAAACGCAACTTATTTCTAACCTCAATTCCATCAAATGTTCATCATCTCTCAAATACCCAAATCAAATCAACATATTTCTCAAAACCTACATCACCCGAAACTTCTAAATTCCTAAACAATTAATAACTTAATTCAATGACCAAATCAAACAACTTAAAGCATAAAGAAGTAAAAACTTACTTGATTCAAACCTTCAATCTTTCAAAAATCACCAAAATAATCCAACCCTCAAGCTTATACCACACCCACGGTTTTACCCATTTTTCCACCAAAACTCATCTTTTCCAATTCAAGGCTTAAGCTAGGTTGAAGATGATGGATGGAGCCATTTGAAGGAAGAAAATGGAAACAGAAAGCAAAGATGATGATCCACGATGGAGAAGAGAAGAAGAAAATCCAACTTGTCTTTCAAAGCAAAAAGGAAAATCGTGGAAAGCAAAATTCAAAGATTAGGGTTTTTATAAAGGGATTTAAAGCTAAGGGCATGTTTGGCAACTCTCATGCCACATGCCCAACTTCTTAGGGTCTAACAATCCAATTCTTATTCTAATTTCTCCCAAATTTCGCAATGACTATGAATAATAAATCCTAAAATCATAACTCAAATAATCTCATGCCAATTGTTAATCAATTTCGGAACCGGAATCCTATTTATCAGTCATTAGGTCATTTTTTCGGTCCGGATCTATTTCTCTAAAAATTCCAGAAAAATTCCTATAAATCCTCAAAAATAGTAAATATATAATCCTACACTCCAATTTCAATTTTCAAACTCCTAGAATTCAATTTCACTCCAATTATATATTCAAAACTTAATCTATACAATTATCACCCAATTTTCCAATTCACACAATTATGCCGGAAAATGTCATACATGTATGTACATACATATGCTAGTGCCATAATTAAACATTTATCAATAAATATAAAAGCAAAATGCATGTGCAATTCAACATATGCATGCATCCAATCCTAATCCATCCAAATTACCAATATGCCCTTCACATTGGTAACGAGATGTTACATCACAACTTCAATCATTCTGATCTTTAACTTGTGTCTTCTAAAAAATTTAGAGTAGTTGTATATGATCAGACCAGGTTCATCGGATTTCTCCTGTGGTTCCTGAACCAATTTTAATTCTGTTTTTGCCTCTTGTTAATCTGTGCGGGGAATAGATTGAACCAGGCTAGGCTCCACTGGTTCCTCCTGTTGGAAAACAATAGGAGTTTCCTGAACTCTGCTTTGCTTCTTCTGACTAACTTTCTCAGCAGTAGACACACTCTTCTTTCGACTAATCTTCTTAGTCTTTTCTTCTGCTTCAGTCAGTCTCGGAGTTTTGTGAACTTGAGATTTTTCCTTCTCAGACTCCGACTTTCTCTTTTTCTCAGTCTCTTTAGCCTGTTTGGCTGAGTCTTCTTGTAGAATCGAGACTAGAGACCTTGTCGCTTTTGGTACGTGAGATCCAGGAACTTCTGCCTCACTCTGTTCTCTGGTTCTCCTCTCTTCCTATTGTCGCAGAGTGCGAATCCTTAGTGATCTCCTCACCTTTTTGGAAATCTCACCCAAAAGACTCTCCCTTTTCTTTTCCGTGGACCTTCATCAGTCCTCCAGACTTGGCTCACGTCTCTTTGAGGACTCGCCTGTTTGATGAACGGTCTTCCCGATAATTTCTTCTTTCTTCGATCGACAATCTCACACTCACTTGAGATTTAGAACTTGTGGCGGGAGTCTTCTTCAATAACCACTCCCCCTCAGTTCTAGCTTTCATTGTCGATTTTACTTCTTCTTTTATTGCCACCTTCAAGCCCATTCTTCTTACTGTATCAGAGTTTATAGTGCTCTTAACAGATACCATCTTTCTGACTCCTCTGTGAAGAAGGACTCCGGATTCCTTAAAAACCCTTGTGAGCAACATGCCGTAAGGATATCTGTTAGTATCCTTCATTCCCTTAACCATATAATGAAAAATTAAATATGGTAAATCTATGGGATGACGATTTAGCAGGTAGAACAAACATTGCTCATCCAGGGTGGTTACTAAATGCCTTGACCCGATTCTTGGTAAAATGCAATTGCACAGAATTGCATGAAGAACCCTAGCCTTCGGGACCAAACTCGAGGTCTTCCTCTCCCATGAGTCATTCACTCCATATAGCTATTTTCTCACATCTTCTTCCTTCATATTAACCTGGGACATCCATCTGGCTTTGGTTGTCAGTATTTCTCCAACCGATGGACATTCAGTTACCTTCTCCACTACCTCCTTTGTAACAATAATAGATATTCCATCTACTATTGAGACAATAGTTTCATCAACCAGTTGCGCATGCTTCCAAAATTCGTACACTTCATCAGTATACTCTAGTTCTCTTACCTGGAAGAATTTTCTCCACCCGGCTTCTGTGATTTCTGGTTTAACATCCATGTTGTCGCTCCTCAGAGATTCAAAATCCACATGTCTTCCATACATCATAGCTGACTCCATTGATTCTGAATCGAAACTATCTCTGGTAGGCTGTTCTTCAAAGGTAAAGGTGATTGCAAGAGATTTTTAGTGGGATGAAACGTCTGTCTTTGAGAGTAATCGTAATGATTTTAATTTCAGACTACTCGTAGGGGTCTTATCCGGTGTGTTCTAGAATCATTGGGATCCTCAAGCCTATGAGATTTTCCCTCCACAACTTCCTTGTGAGAGAAGTTATCAGCTGTAAACCACTGTTTCTGACGCCGTTAACTTTGACGATCTTTTAGCTTGACTGGTCATTTAACATAACCATGTTAAGGTTCCGTCTAATTTCCTTGAACCGATCTTCACTCAATGGCTTAGTGAAGATATCTGCCCATTGATACTCTGTTTCAACGAACTGTAGTGACACCACCTTCCTCTGACTGTAGTCTCTCAAGAAGTGATGTCTAACTTTGATATGCTTCACTCTCGAATGCTGTATTGGATTCTTCGAAAGATTGATAGCACTGGTGTTGTCGCAATAGATTGGGATCTCCTCTTCTTGAACTGAATAATCTTCTAGTTGATATTTGATCCACAATGTTTGTGAACAACAGCTTGCGGCAGAGATGTACTCGGCTTCGACAGTTGATAGAGCGATTGAGCTTTGTCTCTTGCTTGACCAGGAAACTAAGTTTAAGCCAAGAAAGTGACATCCTCCACTAGTGCTCTTCCTTTCAATTCTATCTCCGGCATAGTCCGCATCGCAATATCCGATTAACTTGAAATCTTTACCTTTCTCAAACATTAAGCAAAGATCAGTAGTACCTGTGAGATATCTCATAATTCTTTTAACAGCAATAAAATGAGACTCTCTAGGATCGGCCTGAAACCTTGTACACAAGCATACACTGAACAGAATATCAAGTCTACTTGCTGTAAGATATAGTAAGGAACCGATCATGCCTCTATACAGGGTTTGATCCACCTTCTTACCAAGTTCATCTTTCGACAAAAGGTTCGAAGGATGCATCGGAGTTGCCATAGGCTTCACCTTATTCATATCAAATTTTGACAGCAATTCTTTCACATACTTTTGTTGATGGATAAAGATTTTCTCTTCGGTTTGCTTAACTTGCAACCCAAGAAAGAACTTTAACTCACCCATCATACTCTTTTCAAATTCATTTTTCATCAGACTCTCAAAACTCATACATAGCTTCTTAGAAGTAGCACCAAATATAATGTCATCAACATAGATTTGCACTAAGATAAATTCATTCACATAATTCTTTCTGAAAAGCGTCTTATCCACTTGACCTCTAGTAAACCCACTATCCAAGAGAAAATTACTTAGAAGATCATACCAAGCTCTAGAAGCTTGCTTCAAGCCATATAAAGCTTTATGAAGTTTATAGACATGTTCTAGATTTTTAACATCCTTAAAGCCAGGAGGTTGCTTCACATACACCTCTTCATCTATAAAACCATTCAGAAAAGCGCTCTTCACGTCCATCTGAAAAAGCTTTATATCATGACAAACATCATATGCTAGCAATATCCTAATAGCTTCAAGTCTTGCTATTGGAGCATATGTCTCATTGTAGTCTTTTCCTTCTTGCTGATTATATCCTTGTGCTACTAATTTAGCTTTATTCCGACTCACTCTACCTGATTCATCTAACTTATTCTTCAAAACCCATCTGGTTCCTATAATGGATTTCTTCGAAGGTTTTGGAACTAAGGACCAAACTTGATTCTTAGTAAACTGATTCATCTCCTCTTGCATGGATAAAATCCAAGCTTCATCCTGAAGAGCTTCCTCAATCTTCTTAGGCTCAATTTCAGAGATGAAAGCCACATTAGCTTCTCTTCTGAATTTAGACCTTGTCCTTACTCCTTCTGAGGTCTCTTTGATAATTAGCTCTTCTGGATGAGAACTCCTATATTTCGAATCTCTCTTTAATCCTATAGTTTCTGGAATATCCTCAACCTTATCTACTTGAGTTCCTGATGATGGAGTTTCTGTTGAATCATCTAAGTCCTTTGAATGACCTTCACTCTCCATGTCATCTTCCTTATGGGATTGGGAACGATCATAAAACTTGACATAGATGGTTTCCTCAACTGTCTTTGAGATAGGGTTATATACCTGAAATGCCTTAGATGAAGATGAGTAGCCTAGAAAGATTCCTGAATAGGTCTTTAAATCGAACTTATCCAACAATTCCTTTGTATTCAGAATAGAGCACCTGCAATCGAATGGATGAAAGTAAGATATGTTTGGTCTCCTTCCATTCCATAACTCATAGGGAGTCTTCTTCAACAGTGGTCGCAACAGTATTCTGTTCTGAATATAACACACCGTATTCACAGCTTCTTCCCAGAAGTACTTAGGAAGATTCATCTCACAAAGCATAGTCCTTGCCATCTCTTGAATCGTCATGTTCTTCCTTTCAATAACTCCATTCTGTTGTGGAGTTCTAGGAGTAGAAAAATTGTGGGAAATTTCATTTTCCTCACAGAATAATCTAAACTTCTCATTCTCAAACTCTTCACCATGATCACTCCTGATACTGGCTATAGGCACTCCTTTTTCAATCTGTAACTTTCTGGAAAGGGTCCTAAAACACTTAAAAGATTCATCTTTGTGTGACAAAAATAATATCCAACAAAATCTAGTAAAGTCATCAACAATAACAAGTCCATATTTCTTTCTGTCAAGACTTATTGTCCTAGTTGGACCAAATAAATCCATATGTAACAACTCTAAAAGTCTAGAAGATTTTACAAAATTTTTAGAAGAAAACGATGTTTTAACTTGTTTTCCTTTCAAACAACTTTCACAGAAAAATTCTTTGTCAAAACTCATTTTTGGTAAACCTCTTACCAAATCATATTTTTCCAACTTTGAAATGTGTTTAAAAAAGACATGAGCTAGCTTTTTATGCCAGATTGGTCTTTCTTCTTCAGAAGATAAAAAACATGAAGCATTTTGTTTTTGAAAATCTTCTAAGTCAATTTTATAAAGATTATTTCTTCTATTGGCAGTAAAGAATATAGACCCATTTTTGTTTCTGACTTCACAAAGATTTTGATTGAACGTGACTATGAAACCAGAGTCACACAATTGACTTACACTAATCAAATTGTGCTTCAGACCATCAACAAGCAGTACTTATCTATACATGCAAAGGAATCTTTACCTATCTTACCGATTCCAATTATCTTGCCCTACTGGTTGTCTCCGAAAGTCACTGATCCTCCCTTCTTATACTGAAGATCTAGGAACATAGACCTTCTTCCTGTCATATGTCGAGAGCAGCCACTGTCTAAATACCAATGGTGCTTGTCGCATCTTCCAAGGAAGGATATCTGCAGGAGAAACTATTTTATTCTTTGGTACCTATAATTTATTGGGTCCTTTCTGGTTAGTAACATGCATATAATGAGTTCTTTGATGCCTTTTACTAATCTGTTGATGAAAATGAGTTTGGTAATGCCTTTTATTTTGAGAAGATGGTTTTATATGATTATGAGACTTATTACCCGTAAACCCTAATCCAGTTTTATCACTCGGGTGTCTACATTTTCCTAGCATCTCATTCATTCTCTTAGTACTTTCAGTGAATGTAGTTAAATCAGATGAGAGATTTTTAATTCTAAGCTTCAACTGATTTATCTCTTCGGATTTATCTACAATTTTCTTTTTCTCCTCAAGTTGTTTCTTTAAGAAAATATTTTCTCTCTCTATTTCTTCTGTATGTTTAATATTTTCTACATACTTCTTCTTTAACAGTTTGTACTGTTTCAGAATAGCATGAGAATCCTCTAATAATTCTGAATAAGCTTCATGCAAGTTATCGTATTCAAAAGTTACCTCCTCATCACTTTCTTCCTCGGCTACTAGGCAGATATTAACATGTTTATATGTCTCGGAATTTGTATCTGACTCTGATGAATCTAGATCTTCCCATGTTGCCATCATGCTTTTCTTGCCTTCTCTACTCTTCTTTGGTTTCTTCTTCAGAGTAGGACATTCGGACTTGTAGTGTTCGGGTTGATTACACTCGTAGCATATGATAGATGTCTTTTTTGCTTTGCCATCATCTTTGCTATTCTTCTTGAAGAATTGACTTCCTTTGGACTTCTTCTTCCACATCCGTCTTATCTTTCGGGAAATGAATGATAATTCATCATCTTCTTCACTTGACTCTTGTTCTGATTCGCTTGAGCCATCATTCTGCGATTCTTCTATCTTCAATGCTTTTGATGACTTTCTCCTTCTTTGAGTCTTGTGGTTCTTCTGTCCGGCCTTCAGTGCTATTGACTTTTCTCGTTTGGGCTTGTCTTCAGCATCGAGCTCTACTTCATGAATCTTCAGGGATCCAAGCAGCTCGTCAAGCTTTAGCACGCTCAAATCCTTCGCTTCCTGCACCGCTGTAACTTTTGGTCTCCACCTCTTCAGAAGGCTTCTTAAGATCTTTCTTACGTGATCCTGGTTATTGTACGTTCTTCTAAGTGCTTTCAATCCATTGACGATTGTTTGAAATCTTCCAAACATTTGATCAATAGATTCTTCTTCCTTCACCTTGAAAAGCTCGTACTGGTGCACAAGAATGATTATCTTGGATTCTTTGACTTGGCTTGTGCCTTCATGAGCGATGGACAGTGTGTCCCACATCTCCTTCGCAGTGTCGCATCCGTGAACTTTGTCATATTCACTCCTACTTAAGGCACACGTCAAGAAAAACTTCGCTTTAGAGTTGAGCTGAATTCTCGTCTTTTGGTCAGCCGTCCATCTGATCCGTGGAATAAGATTTCCATCTTGGTCTATTGGTGTATATGGTCCATTTTTTATCACATCCCAAATATCGACATGAGTAGATTCTATGAACAACAACATTCTATCTTTCCAGTAATGGTAGTCTTCTCCGTTGAATGCTGGAGGTCTCATGACTGAGGCACCTTCTGCAATGTATATATGTGATTTTGCCATTATCTTTAATCCACACTTTGCTACAGTGATTCTTGGATACCAAGATCTGATACCAATTGAAGTAAATCACACGTTAGTACAATGCTTATAGAACGATAATGAATACACGAGAATGGGGGTTGAATTGTGTATTCCCCTTTTTGAAAACTCTTTCAAAAATGGTTTTGTTTAAAAACAAGCTCTTTTACCGAAACTTTAGTAAGTTCGAATTAATCAAAACTTTGAAAACTTGTTTCGAAATTTAATTAAAAACAAAACTTTGAACTTAGAGAAATAGGGTAGAGAGAAGTTGACACAGCGATTTTATACTGGTTCACCCCAAACCGTGGGCTACGTCTAGTCCTTAGAGTTCTTTTTGAGATTTCGCTATCTCTTCAACGTTTACAAGTATTCTTTCCGAGCCTCTTCAGGTCTCTACACTCGGTATTCTTCTACACTTAGCCTCTACAGGCTATCTGCACTACTTTCTTACAAAAGTAATTGAAACCTATTACAGTAAAATTAGCTATCAGCTAATTTGCACATTTTTCTTACAGACAAGCTTTTTCGTTCGCGTACGTAAATCAATTGCTTTTTATTTTTCTAACTTTCTCCAATTTTCGCTAACTTTGCAATCTTCGACTTCAACTCATATTTATACCCTTCGTCTGCAACTGCTTCTTGAATCTTGCTTCTTGAATCTTGTTTCTTGAATATTTAAAGAAACGGTTAATCAGTTGAGTTCTGTAACTAACTCGAACTGACTCTTGCATCTTCTTTTTGCTGTCTATTTTTCTTCGTCTGTATTTTTACGTCTGTGTTTTTGCGTCTGCGTCTGCGTCTGCTTTTCATTTTGCGTCTGTGTCTATGTCTGCTTTTCATTTTGCGTCTGCGTCTGCTTTCTTTTTGCGTTTGCGTCTGCGTCTTCTTTTCATTTTGCGTCAGCGTCTACTTTTCATTTTGCGTCTGCGTCTGCTTTTCATTTTGAGTCTGCGTCTGCTTTTCTCCATCTATTTTTCAATCTACGTCTGAACTTCTTCGTCTGCGTCTGTGTTTTATTCTTCTTCTGTCTGTTTTCTATTTTACGTCTGTTTTTACTTCTTCTTTGTTATTCATCAAAATCATATATATATAAAGTCATTTTGACTCAACACACTCCCATTCGTTTCTTTCACAAACCTTAATTTCCCCTTTTTATACCCTCTTTAATAATGAAAAGTCCATTTTGCCCCTTCCTTTAACCTTAAACTTTATAATCTTAAGTATCTTGCCCAAAATGCCCTCATACCAATTCTTATAATTTTACTATTTCAATTCAAAAATTTTGACCCTTAGGGACTGAATTGAGATTCAATCCTTTCAAAATCACTCGCTTTCATGCCTATCAATTTCCAATTCAATTAATTCATTTGCTTGACTTTCATAAATCTTTTCCAAATTTTCATAGCTCATGCTAACAAAAATTCCTAAATCATGTCTTTAATGAAGTGTCAATTAGACAATCATTTTCAGTACTAGAAATCTCATCGGTACCCACGATGCAATTTTATGTGGAATACGCATAAATCGCTCCAATTCAGTTTTTCAAACACACAAATTCACATTTTTCGCAAAGAGACAAAAGCCGAGAATTGTCACAAGTGCATGTACAATCTTGTGCATTTGCAATAATTACTCTTCATATCTGTAATGAGCAAAATCATAACCTGATCTAAATTTACTATTTTGTCTTTCCCATCGATGATGGGATGTTACAATTCTGCCCTCCTAATAACAATTTCATCCTCGAAATTCATTTTGACACTGAACAAGGTAGGGGTACTATTATCTCATTCATCCTTCTATTTCGTATATCATCATTTTTATTCAATATTTCCTTTATAACATCATCATTGATGTTATCCATTGATCCTTCCATTCATTATTAAGAAATCATACTTCTTTCATATGCCTTTGATGAAAACTTTTTCAAAAAATTCAACTAAGTACTCCTAATTACAACTCCACACATAAATCGAATTGAAACAATCCTGGCCATAAATTCACTTATGGTGCCATTAGTAAGGTTTACATTCGTTCTTATTGTTGTGATCGAGTGCCTTACACAAAAACAAAATACTGGCCCGTAAGCTTAGTCAGAATACTGGCCCGTAAGCTTAGTCAGAATACTGGCCCGTAGGCTCAGTCAAAGCAGAATACTGACCCGTAGGCTCAGTCAAAACAAAATAAAATCATGGAGCATAGCTCTACGTGGAAGCGCTACAAATAGGCGACTCAATCACAACTTCTTTATATTTCATGCATTCATGGGATGGAATGCATCACTTACATTGCTTGAACTTGTTCGAACATATACACTCAAGTCTACATTCTTAACTATTAACTGCTCTTTTGAGGCCCCCTTACTGCGACTTTCCTTTATACGGTAATACACATATTTTGATGTCATCAACATTTCCCCAAATTCACAATTTGGGTTTTCCTAATTTCCTTTGCTCCACTTAACTCATTACTATACCCTTTTTATTACACTTGATCTAGTAACCCAGTATCCATAATTATGGTACTTTGCTATACAATGTTCTATCCGATACTATTTATTGGAACATAGGTTCCTCAGCCCAATCCTTTCAATCTTTCCAATTTCTAGTCTTACTTTAATCTCTACTAATCTGTCTAGTCACTGAATAACTCATATGATCCTGTCTACATCATGATTCTACGCTTTCTATCCAATTGCTGTTGCAGAAGCTTCCAAATCGTGTATCTAATTTAGCTCAGGCAGCTATATTCATCTCTAGCGACTCAACAACCATCGTATACAATTCAAACAATTTCCTCATAACCGTAATTGGAAACCTCTATCATATAATTACTACAAGACTCCAAATCCAAATAATTTATTAAGTGCTATAAGCATTTCGTTTTCCTTTATCACTGTTGTGGCTTGCAACAATTTCCCTCTACATTTAAAATGCCATCTTCAATGAGATCATAGTCACTTATTGATATCCTTTTGCTTGGATCCCATTAACCTTCAATCACAAAATCTAATTAGAGCATGATTAACCCCAATAGGTATAACTTCTTATATTTAGTTCATAAAATTCCTTGAGTAAGTAATTCCTCTATACAGTAGTATGATCCCATGCTATCCTCAATTTCTCATCAAACTTCCTATTTCTCGACTGATTTCCACCGTTCTTTTAAGTTCTCGAAGATTCTCCATTGACTCATACCCATGTTTGTTTATTTATACTTGTCATTCCACACATTACAATCGATCTAAAAACCTAACTTCCTGTGTTGAAAACCTCATCATCAAGGAGGATTTATGGTTCCCATACACATTTCCACACCCTATGATGCATACCAAAATTCTCCCCACATAAACAAAGATGTCTCCTTGACTTACCGAAATCTCCTTATACAATTAGATATTTCACATCGTCAACAACAATTATACACTCCATAATTCCTTCGTTGTAGCAGTCAGTTCCTTCCAGAAACCAACCCGATTGTATCTGGTAAGAAACTTTCGACCTTTAGACAATGAAAGAATTACCAAATTCTATTGTTGAATTGCGAGGAGGGCTTATGATCTCAGCTACTTGTCATGGAAAGCCTACCCTCATTGATCAAAAACTACTCTAACAATCTCGATATTACCACTCACCTATTGTCCATATGTACTTGTAGGTCATTCTAGATATATCAAAAAAATCAATTTCCACACTTCTTACTATCTTAATAAGATCACTTTGTATCATGCCTTCTCTGGTCAATGTATCCTCGATACTAAGGCTCACTGAAATATAAAGTAATTTCTTATATTAAACAACCCAGTAGATTTCATAAAAAATCTTTCCATCTTATCTAGAGATGTATTTATGTCACATTCCAATTGTTCACAATCACTAGTATTCTAACATTTTCATGTACGCTAGATAATACTTCTATTCTTGTTCCTGCCCATAAATAGGGTGCACCTTATGATTTGGTGACCCATATCATGCCCTGCACTCGTTCCTCATACTAATACACATATTGACTAGAATTCTTTTTCGGCTTCCCAATCTTTAACTCCTTTTTGTACACAACATCCCGTCATGAACATTTTTTAGTGTTTTTACTCTTCTCCTTTGAGTTATCATCTTTTCCAAAAGTGCATACATAAAACAAGTCAAATTGAAGCACATACCTAATTGTCCCCATAGTAACATATCATGGATCTCGTTCCAACATTTGTAACATCATATTCCTATTATTTCATCATCCATGCGCATATTCTCAATCCATTCAAAATTATAAATGCAGAAGCATCAAGAAATGTAATCCCAGTATCCAAGCTATTGTCACATTTCAAAACCACATCTACTCTAGTTATTTCCTTTTTAACCTGGCTTGTACACTTTAATCACTCCATTTCTACTTCTTTTTATCAATAACTTTACTTCTCTATTTCCTTCGAAAGCAAAGCATATCGATCCCATATCGATACCCTATAATACACACTAACACGAATACAGTGAATCTATATTTACCTTATCAGATCACGTACTTTTTCTCATTTCCAATTATTCCCATTTTCTCAACCATACAAGTTAGAATCATAATACCTGTTCATCCTGAACTTTTATCTCACATCGACATATCCTTATACAACTTCATACTCTGATCATTTTAACCGATATTCCCCTCATGTGCTATATTTGACCTATCCAGACTATGACACATTTCTTTTTCTTTTAACTCAATTTATTCACTTACGCTACAATACATTCCATCATACCCATATCAACACAATTTCAGTGAATCTTTGCCTGCCTTTTTCTCATTTCCACTTATCCCATTTTTATTGGACATACACATCAGAATCACAATTTCCTCGTCATCCCTGAGCTTTTGATCAAACATAGACATATTTTTTTTGCTAACTCTTTAAATCTTATCACTTTTAACTGATATTCTTCCCATGTCCAAAATGACCCCTACGGGGTATTTCAACATTTCTGTTGGGCCCCAAAATTTTCTTTATTGATTTTATTAGGTATGAATTGTGTTGATTATATGATTTATTGTTTAGTTTGATTTTATTGGAAGTGTTAGAGGAAAATTAAGATTAATTTGAGATTGGTATGGAATAAGTGGTAATGAAGAGTAAAATTATGTGAGGGCATTTTTGGAAGCTCACTTAGGTAGGGAAGGTTAAGGCATAACAAGGAGGGGCATTATGGTACTTGTGCTTCCATTTAGACTGAAGAGTTAAAATTAGAAAGAAAGAAAGAAGAAAAGTGAGAAAGGAGAAGAGGGTGTCGTGGAAGAGGAGAAAGAGAAGAGAAAAAATAGGGTTTTGCTACTTTGGAGGATTTCGAAGGAATTGAAGCTTCATCTGGTAAGTATAAGCTTAATTCTTCTTGTTTGAGATGAATTAAACCCTAGCTTAGAGTTGCATGAGCTAGAATCGATGGTTTTGGGGTTTTCGGAAAATTGGTAAAATTCTTTGAGTTGATGATCTTATTGTGTTTATGATGGTTTTAAGGTTTTTATGAGTTAAGAAATGAAGTTTAAGGCATGATTTAAGGTTTAGATGTGTTGCATGTGCTTAAGGGAAGGATTGAAGTGGGAAAATGCTGGAAAAATCAGGTTCGGAGACGTTCTCCAGACCCGCACATCACGACGTGCTCTTGAACACGTCGCGACGTGCGACGAAGGTGTGCACGTCGCGACGTGGGAATTTGTGTTCGTCGCGGCGAGCACGGGCCGTTCGTCGCGGACGACCGCGGCCTTTGTCGCTACGAGCACGGGCCATTCGTCGCGACGAGCGTGACCTTCGTGGCGGCGAGCCCTCAGTTTCCAGCATAGGTAAATTTTGATATTTTGGGCATATCTTTTGCTGTATTTAAGTCGTTGTAAACTAGAGACAAAGAGCTACAAGTTTTGTGAAGAAATGAAGTTCTGAATCAGTCTCTAAGAATGTCAAAATTCGGATGAAAGTTAAGCATAGAATTTTTGTTTCAGCTTTAGTTATGGTTCAAATTGTTAAAGTTGACTTTCCGATTTCTACACCAAATTGAATGGGATTTTGGTTATTATTGAAGAAAATCAAGTAATGCAAGAGGAGCAAGAGGATCAAGAGGAAAGGCATTCCTAAGCAAGAATAAGCAAGGAATTCAAGGTGGGTACATGTTTATAATATAGTAAATAAGTCACTCATTGTTTTGTTCAAATCAAGAAAGATTGAATGATTTAAAATTGCATCATCAATGTTTCTTGAATTGCTATTGTGAAATGATTATATGTTGCTACATGACTTGCATTCATGATTTTATTTTTGAAAAGGCTTCAAAAAGAGTTTTCTCCTTTCAAGAATACATGCACATGAAATCATAATTTTCGGAAAATATGAAAAGCAAGTTTCTAAACAAGTACCAGTTTGGCAATCAAGTTTACAAGACTTTGAATCATGCATGTTATGTGGGTTTGTGGTATGTCCCTCAAGAACCGTCACGCACACGTTGACTCCTGAAAAGGCTTCGCCCGCCTGCCCGCTAGTGGTATGGAGCTCACCATAAGGACTCCCTCAAGAAACTACAACTACACAGGACCATTTCGATGGGAATGTGTAGTGCGTCATGAACCCGGACTAACCCAAACCATTATGTTATGCTTATGTGTTTATGATTTGTTATCATGTTTCATGCATTCATGTTTTGAATTCTAGTCATAAATTGTTTATAAATCAAGCATTTCGAGATGATGATTTTCACATGCTCAATTACTATGATTTCAAAGTGCACCACGACAATGAGTTATCTTTTAAATAGTTTTGCTTATTTCTATATTATAAATGTGTTCTCACGAGCTTTATAGCTCACCCCCTTTACTCTCCCCATTCAGGTGACGAGGAAGAGATTGAGTAAGTCAAGAGTTATGGCATCACTCTGAGTTGTCATATTTATGTATTTTCAAGTTATACTTTTGGAAGTCAAGGCTTTAGTTACATTTCAAGTTTTATTGGTTCAATGGTATTTTGTATTTTTGACTTTTGAACTCAAAAGTTGTAATTTGGTTTGAAATGATATTAAAGCTTTGTAAAACTCATCTTTTGGATATTAATGAGATATGATGTTGATCTTTTGCATTGAATCATTTAGAAGTTGCTTGGTTGTATCTTGTTGAGTTTTGGGATGGGTTGATTTAATAAAATGAGAGAAGTTTCAGGTTATTTTCAAAGTGGGCCGAAGGTAGCGCTCGTCGCGACGAGGCTGCATGTTCCTCACCGCGGCGACGCCCCCTTGTGTTTCTAAGGGAGTCCTTCCTTCTTTTAAATAATATGTTTCAACTCCAAGGGCTGCCCTCACACATCAAGCACCACGCTTTCATGTCCGATGTTAGGCTTCGGAAACGGGGTCCTACAATTTCTCTTTCTTTCAACCCAATTTATACACTTAAATCTTATTATTCAATTTTATATCACTTGATTCCTAAATCAGTCCTTTCCACTTTCTTCACATTTTTATCACATTCTAGGGTTTATAACCACAGTACAATGTGAATATGTAACATCCCATGACTGTCAGCAAGGGTAAAATGGTAATATCGGGATGGTCGATCGGTTTCTTGTATTCTTGATCGAGTATACTCTTGGCCTCTAATTATAGAGGCGGTTTCGTGCATATGCATATATTCATAGGTACATGCATTCATGATTTTTCGGTATTTAATTGTGAATTGAAATTGGTCAAGTGACTGGTTTGAACCGATCGAATCGGCGGAATATGATTAATTGAGAAATTTGAGTTTTGGGTTCAAATGATTGATTTAATATTGATTACGAGTGGTGGTATTTGATAGTGGATTATAGGAAATTTCTAGGAAATTTAGGAGAAAATGCCCGGACCGGAAATATTTGAGAGATGACCAATTGACTGTATAGTACTGAAAGAATGGTCCGATGGCAATGGAAAAATTTAGAGTTATACTGTTAAGAAATAAATATGATGAGTTATTGAAATTTAGAGACTGAAATTTGGAGTGATTTGGAGACCTATGCCTATAAATAGCTAGGTTTGGAAAAAATTGGGATTATTTTCCTAAGGCATTTCGTTTCTTCTTCTCTCCCTCTACGGTGATTCGATTCTTCTTCTAACGGTGAGATCCTTCGATTTCTTCTTATGGCTTCTTCGTTATTGTGTTAGTCTAACATATCTATGGTGATTGGTGAAGGTTAGAGGCTTTGAGATTGTTGGATCGTTGATTTCAAAGGATTTTAGGGTTTACGGTGGTTGAGGATCGATCGACGATTTGGTAAGCTTTTAATGGCATTAATGTTGTTTTAATGGTTTTTATTGCATTTATGACAATTATTAGGGTTGATTTGAGGTAGTTGAGGGTATTAATGGTGGTTTTAGAGTAAGAAACGATCGGAGAAGACGGCGTAATTCGCCGCACGCCGCGGCCTGCGCGCGCTCCAGACGACGATGAATATTTATTCGTTCGCCGCGACGAGCGTGAGTGGACGCCGCGGCGTGCCCTCGCCTCATGGCAGCAGAAGCGTCGTTACGCGGCTGCGGCGATGCTCACGCCGTATGGCGAGCTTTTCTGCTTGGTGGCGAGAGAGGGACTGTTCCATTGGATTAAAATTGGTTTATTGGGCATAACTTTTGGTGTAGACCTCCGATTGAGGCGATTCCAGATTTGTTAGGAACTAGGGGAAGAGGTCTACAATTGAGGATAATTAGAGGATTGGAATTTAATTTAATTAGTATTGATTTATCGAAAGTAAGGTCAATTAGAGTTCATAATGTGACCTAAGTTGCAAATTGAGACTATTGGAGTTTAATTGGAAATTACAATATAGGTTTCAACCCAATGAATAGGGAATTGTTATAAGGAGTATGAATTGAGGAAAATTGACTGAATTTTTAGGAATGGACCATTTATTGGCGATCAATTGAACAAAGAGATAGAATTGGGCTTAATGTACCGAAATTGGGTTTTAGAGCCGGAAAGTCGTGAATATGCATTGTACATCATTTCACTGAGACATATGCATTATTGAACTGTTTAATTGGGCAATTAGTAATGGTTTATATTTTACTGTTATAGAGGCACCGTTGGACCGTCGTTCCACGGATATTCTTTGGGACTTCGAGCAAGAGCTTCGGAAGTTACAGGTGAGTAACCTAGTTGGTTTCTCAAATTCCTGATTGTTTATATGCTCTGTATGAATTACTTGCAAAGGTTAACTGTATGATTACTGGAGTGATTAAGATCGAATTGCACGTTACTACTGAATTGGACTGGACGATTACCTGATTACCGAAATTGATTGGATTGAATTGCATGCTTTATGCATTGAACTAGATCCTCAGATGATCTTTGGGAGGCGATATCTTTGGGCTCTATAGCCATACTCGTAAATTCTTGAACCATTGAATCTTGAATTTATGAAACATCGCATCGCATGCATAAATGCATGATCGATAATGGGCGTGTCCCAAGTTGCTTTATCATTGAAAAGAGCCTCGAGCTCGAACATCGATCTTGGGGGCCTAGCCCGAGGGAGAAATCACGACGCGCGCCCCCATCTGAACACCGATCGAGCACTTGGGTACAATCTTGAATAAGCTGGAAAGAGTCTCATATGCATTATATACATGGTGATTGAATTGTTAAATTGTGTGACGATTACTGAACTGTGTGATGCCATGATTTACTGTATATTGTGATGCGATACTGTAAACTGTTCTACGCTACTGTATTATTGCCATTGATCATCGCTTCATCGTTGTGGCTGTTATAGAATCTCGTATAATCGATATAATATCGTTAATTGATATTCTTGTGTCGTCTGCAGCACGCAATTTATGTAATGCATGATTTGAGTGAACCATCGATGATGGTTTCTCACCGAGTTCGTAAACTCACCCAAAATTGCAACATATTTTTCAGATTTGTTAGAGTAGACTCTAGCTCAAGATCTTCTTCTCCGCCGCTCGAGCTTTGGCGAGGCGCGATAACACCTGAGTCGGTCGGTGGGTTAGCTTTGAGGATGACTTAGGATAGATGCTTGTATCGGTTTCCTTTTGGTTTTGTTAGAGACCGATAGACTTGTCTATTCGACATTGGATGGTGTGCAGGATGAATATTATTTTGGGATTCAAATTTGCTGATTTCTGTTATTGTGATATTTTATGGTTTTACTTATTGCGATGCCATGTGGATATTATGGGATAATGTTCTGGTAGTGCACCCTTATCGTGGGATACGTGTCAGAGTGACCTTCGGGTTTCCCGATATGTACCCCTACAGTGAGGGGGCACTACATTTAGTGGTATCAGAGCATGGCTTGGCATCTTTTGGGATTAGTGAAATTTAAGCTGGAATTTCGGAAAGGATAGTGGAATTGATCAGAATTTCTTGTCTGTTTTAGGTCATCCGTACTGGGAGATCGAGTTGAGTTACCAGCTGACCTGGAATCTGTAGGAGCTAGTAGGGAGTCTCCGATGCCTCATTCAGAGGAGTTGCCTCCTCGAGTTCCTGCGAGACGGGAACGGAGATATGATCTACTGCGAAAACAGGGGGCGGTTGACTTTTATGGTAGCACCGACCCTGCGGAGGCTGAGGGATGGCTAGAGAGGACCGAAAGAGTCCTCGATCAGATAGATTGTGAACCGGATGAGCGTTTCGACTACGCGGTTTCTACATTATGTGGTTCGCATATCGGTGGTGGAAGGCGTCCGGCAGCATACCACTGCACCAAACCGACATGGACCGACTTTACGAGGCGTTCAAGGACAATTTCATGCCCAAGATTTATCTGGACATGAAGTTACAAGAGTTCCTAGAGCTGAGACAGGGGCAGTTGACCATGGCCGACTATGAGGTGCGGTTCAACGAGTTGTTAGTTTACGCTTCTTCACTGGTGGTTTCTGAGGCTGACAAGTGTCGGCGTTTTGAGGGTGGACTCAATCTAGAGATCCGTACCCTCTTAGCCAGGTCTGACATGGGCAATTTCATTGAGTTGAGGGCTGCGATGAGAAGGATAGAGCATTCCGAGACAACAGATGATCGAGACTGGTCGGGGGACCCGTCATAAGAGATATAGTGATAGCCAGGGAAATGCTGGCAGAGAGTACAACAAGCGTCAGAGTAGGCCCTTCAGGTCCGCAGGAGGGGCTAGACAGATAGTTCATGGGCAGAGAGATAGCTTTGCATGCATCGGTAGTGTGAGGCGGTGTTAGAGGTTCAGGGCAGTCTATTCCTCTATGTGAGCATTGTGGCAAGAGGCACAGTGGAGAGTACCGATGGTTATCTGGAGCCTGCTTGAGGTGTGGTTCGATGGACCATCTAGTGAGGAATTACCCCGAGACTATGGGAGCCCAGTCTGCCATGACTGGAAGATCTGGTAGCAATACCCCGGTGCAGCAGAGCCGTGGAAGTGGATCCGGATGGAGAGGCCAAGGCCGAGGCCGAGGCCGAGGTCGAGCAGAGGGATCGATTGAGGTCGAGGACTAAGCGCCAGACAATGACTGAGGCCGTGGTCTATGCCATGACTCGGCAGGAGACCCAGGATTCCCCGGATGCTGTCGCGGGTATGCTTCTAATTTCTGGTTTGAAGCATATGCATTGTTGGATCTAGGATCCACTTATTCTTTTCATTGTACTGCATTGCATCGCATTCACAGATGTAGTGTGATGTGGATAGAGAAAGGTTCTGATTAGGGTTAGAGGTGAGTACACCTCGGGTAGTATATTTGTATAGAAAGATAGATGTGATTTTGTGGATGGACTGATTGGTTGCGCCAACAGTGTCCTGAGGTCGTAGTGGATACCGGATTTGATCGGATGATGATGACTAAAGAATTTAGCAACAAAAGGATAAACTGGAAATAAATTAAAGTAAATAAAAGTCGTTATTGGGAAGTGAATAAAAGTCGTTATTGGGAGACCTGATTCTAGTGGAACTCAAGTGTGAGAGGTGGACTCTGTTACTGAGGAGATGTGCATTGTGTTAACGTAAGGAACCCGAATGTGTAATAGGTTTACTGAACTGAAAAGGAAAATTAGAGTAAAGGAACATGTGTCAGAATGTGTTATGATGAAACTGAGAAAGTTATGAGAACAATGTTTCTCATTGGAGACAATCGATCTTTAGAGAGTTATAAAAATTAACTATGGGTATAAGGAATATATGTGTTCGGAATTTGGAGTTATTGAGAATTTACCGAGTGCTGGATCCATCCATAAATTTTCAAAGATTTCCTGGCCTTAGCTTTGACAAAATGTTCGAGGAAAATGTGTAAAAAGTATGACTGATAATTGTGAAAGAGATATTTGGAGAACTGCACTGCTTCATTATTAATCACAATGTTTTAAATTGGAGATTTGGCAATATTTAGTGGAATGTCCCCGTAAAGGTTATGAGGAAATTAGTTGATATAGTGCAATGTGATTTAACGTATCTGAGGACAAGTATAATGTTGTAGACTGTACTGTGATTGATTATCCGAAATTGTGGTGTCATAAAAAGCGTGGGACCGTTAATTATATAAAATGTTATGGATAGTCCATGGATATGCAAATCAATGATGATCGAGATATTTTGAGAATTTGAATGATTCGCGAAAGAGATTAAAGGATTGAGTAGTCGCAAGGTTAAGACAAGTATGAAATTAAATGGATTGGGCAGAAACTCAATAGCGTATAAATGTGTTATTGTTAAATGATAATTGTCAAATTGGTATAGGGCAAAAAGAAAGTAGTATGAGTTATAGGAATTCCAAATTAATGGTGTATAAAAAGGACTGGAAAAACAAATTGGCGATTCAGAAAAGTGCAAACCGTATTGAGAAATTTAAATGGAAGTCAATTTTTGAGAAAATGATATTTATGACTATCTTGTGAAGTGTGTATTTTGCTACCAAAAGAGACTGTTAGAGAAATCTCTAAGATCCATCGAAACGTTGTGTTCCAACAAGAATGTACCGAAAGAGTAATAAAAGGTTGAGAGTGTGAAATCGAACAGTTAAGTGTGGGGATAATTATAGATGTGACTGTTGAGAAAAATGTGAGACTGATGTCCATAGAGTCCGTTGAAATTGCCTGAACATAGGCGAAGACTATGATTGACTTGAGTTAATGATGATAAGTGAATTGAATCTGAAAAAAAGGATTGAACGATCCCAGTTCATGTCAATGAGTCGAATCGATAAGGAACTAAATTTGTTATTAGATAGCCTCGATGTGACCGCCGTGAAAAATAGATTGGTAAAGTGGTTCTATGGACTGAATTAAGAAACAGTGGTAAGATATGATAAATGTGTTTCTGGTACTGAATGTATGGATTGCGAAAAATTATAAAGATATGAGTGAGAATCAGCATAGAAAAGAGCGGATAAATTCTCCTGTCCTCTTGATTCACTGTATATGAAATTTCGAGGACGAAATTTTTATAAGGAGGGGTGAATTGTAATATCCCATTACTGTCAGCAAGGGTAAAATGGTAATATCGGATTGATTGATCGGTTTCTTGTATTCTTGATTGAGTATACTCTTGGCCTCTAATTATAGAGGAACTAGTTTACTGCATCTGCATATATTCATAGGTACATGCATTCATGATTTTCGGTATTTAATTGTGAATTGAAATCGGTGAAGTGATTGGTTTGAACCGATCGAATCGATCGGAATATGATTAATTGAGAAATTTGAGTTTTTGGGTTCAAATGATTGATTTAATATTGGTTACGAGTGACTAGTATTTGATAGTGGATTATAGGAAATTTAGGAGAAAATGCCCGGACCGGAAATATTTGAGAGACTGACCGATTGACTGTATAGTACTGAAAGAATGGTCCGATGGCAATGGAAAAATTTAGAGTTATACTGTTAAGAAATAAATATGATGAGTTATTGAAATTTAGAGACTGAAATTTGGACTGATTTGGAGACCTATGCCTATAAATAGCTAGGTTTGGAAAAAATTGGGATTATTTTCCTAAGGAATTTCGTTTCTTCTTCTCTCCCTCTACGGTGATTCGATTCTTCTTCCAACGGTGAGATCCTTCGATTTCTTCTTATGGCTTCTTCGTTATTGTGTTAATCTAACATATCTATGGTGATTGGTGAAGGTTAGAGGCTTTGAGATTGTTGGATCGTTGATTTCAAAGGATTTTAGGGTTTACGGTGGTTGAGGATCGATCGACGATTTGGTAAGCTTTTAATGGCATTAATGTTGTTTTAATGGTTTTTATTGCATTTATGACAGTTATTAGGGTTGATTTGAGGTAGTTGAGGGTATTAATGGTGGTTTTAGAGTAAGAAACGATCGGAGAAGACGACGGAATTCGCCACACGCCGCGCTTGCTGCGCTGCATTTGACGGCGACGAATATTTATTCGTTCTCGCGGCGGCGGCGTGGTGGGCCATGTGCGGCGTCATTTAATTATGACGCCGCAGCGTGCCCTCGCCGACGATGCTCACGCCGCGGCGAGCGAGCTTTTCTGCGCCGCGGCGAGAGACGCGATGCTGCGGCGAGAGGGACTGTTCCATTGGATTAAAATTGGTTTATTGGGCATAACTTTTGGTGTAGACCTTCGATTGAGGCGATTCCAGATTTGTTAGGAACTAGGGGAAGATGTCTACAATTGAGGATAATTAGAGGATTGGAATTTAATTTAATTGGTATTGATTTATCGAAAGTAAGGTCAATTAGAGTTCATAATGTGACCTAAGTTGCAAATTGAGACTATTGGAGTTTAATTGGAAATTACAATATAGGTTTCAACCCAATGAATAGGGAATTGTTATAAGGAGTATGAATTGAGGAAAATTGACTGAATTTTTAGGAATGGACCATTTATTGGCGATCAATTGAACAAAGAGATAGAATTGGGCCTAATGTACCGAAATTGGGTTTTAGAGCCGGAAAGTCGTGAATACGCATTGAACATCATTTCACTGAGACATATGCATTATTGAACTGTTTAATTGGGCAATTAGTAATGGTTTATATTTTACTGTTATAGAGGCACCGTTGGACCGTTGTTCCACGGATATTCTTTGGGACTTCGAGCAAGAGCTTCGGAAGTTCTGGTGAGTAACCTAGTTGGTTTCTCAAATTCCTGATTGTTTATATGCTTTGTATGAATTACTTGCAAAGGTGAACTGTATGATTACTGGCATGATTAGGATCGAATTGCACGCTACTACTGAATTGGACTGGACTATTACCTGATTACCGAAATTGATTGGATTGAATTGCATGCTTTATTGTCTTGAACTAGATCCTTTGTATGATCTTTGAATCGATATCTTCGGGCTCTATAGCCATACATCGTAAATTCTTGAACCATCGAATCTTGAATTATCAAACATCGCATCGCATGCATAAATGCATGATCGATAATGGGCGTGTCCCAAGTTGCTATTATCTTGAAAAGAGCCTCGAGCTCGAACATTGTCTTGACCGGGCCTAGCAGGGAGAAATCCGCACGCGCCCCAGCTGAACACCGATCGAGCACTTTGGTACAATCTTGAATAATGGAAAGAGTCTCATATGCATTATATACATGATCGATTGAATTGTTAAATTGTGTGACGATTCATCGCTGTGATGCCATGATTTCTTGTATATTGTGATGTGATATCAGAATCGTTTCTACGCCATGTATTATTGCCATTGATCATCTCTACTATTGTAAATCGTTATAGAATATCGTATAATCGATATATATATCGTTAATTGATATTACTGTGTCGTGCTGTACGTAATTTGCGTAATGCATGATTTGAGTGAACCATCGATGATGGTTTCTCACTGAGTTCGCAAACTCACCCAAAATTGCAACCTATTTTTCAGGACTGTTAGAGTAGACTCCTAGCTCCAAAGATCTTCTTCTCCTGTCGCTCGAGCTGCTGGCGAGAGGCGCGATGGCACACAGGTCGGTCAGCTGGGTTAGCTTTGAGGATGACTTAGGATAGATGCTTGTATCAGTTTCCTTTTTGGTTTTGTTAGGAGACTGATAGACTTGTCTATTCTGACATTGGATGACTGTACTAGATGAATATTATTTTGGGATTCAAATTTGCTGATTTCTGCTATTGTGATATTTTATGGTTTTACTTATTGCGATGCCATGTGGATATTATGGGATAATGTTTTGATAGTGCACCCTTATCGTGGGATACGTGTCGGAGCGACCTTCGGGTTTCCCGATATGTACCCCTACGGTGAGGGGGCGCTACAGAATATCATTAACAATCTGTAGGACATGGGCCTCTCGGGTCTCGCGTCCCCAAAATGGGCCTCGGCCTCTCTGGCATCGCGCCCTCAAGTTTTACCTTTCCCAATCCCAATTTCCCATAATCCACATTGGCTCCTATGCTGATATTTCATTTCTCTTTTCACATTGAAACACTTAACACATGTACTTAACACTTTTTCATACGTAAGACTCGTACTGATGGGACTCAGATTAGGGATCAGTAGCCACGGTCTGCTATAACAGGTCTTTACTGTGTACGATTTGACCCATATTTTAGAAAATGTCCAAGTAAGTTCGTACTTATGGGCTTTGATACCACCTAAATGTAACACCCCACTCCCGTAAGACCCGGGCTCGACATCGATGGTGATATCTGATTCCGTGTCCTGCGAGGGTAGCATGATACATCACTCAGTCAAATCACAGTATAAACTGATTTGCCTCTTTGAATCATACGCATACATTATAAATATTATGCAGAAACAATGAATTAGAAATACATAATATTATACAAAATTGCTCAGACTCTAATGCAGACGCAACCGATCCCATCCTCTTCTATCACTCTGCGATCATTATACACCCGTTGCCTAACGGGTATTCTTCTGAGTTCTGAAAAAAATTGCGAATTTTGGGTGAATTTTTGCAAACTCAATGAGTGACCATCATCGATGGTCCGCTCACGAATGAACAGAACTAATTTATAACATAGATTCACATTTCTGTCTATTTGATCTCCTTTTTCAATTAACAATGTCTAACTTTATCACATAATACACTTTATCAAAATTACCTATTTACACATTTATAGAAATCCACATTCATACATCCCATTTTTGATATATATATATATATATATATATATCACTCTCTTACCATGTATTATCATTTGGCTGTGATCGAGTGCCTAAACTATCCCATCGAAGGGCTCAATAATATCTGACCCTTATCTAATGCTGGATACTGGGCTCACTATTCGTTGAGCCTAAGGCTCTGAATCATTCATGAGCTCGAAGCTCATTTTCACACGTTGAGCTAAAAGCTATGATCGGTGGCAACTCAGGTCAACAGCTCTAATATTTCATACAACGCTAAACATATTAGATTTAGTCATGCAATCTATAATTAAATGTACCCCATGACTGATATCACGCCATTATCTGGTATTTTGCCTATCATTCAATCAAACATATCAAAAGGGATGCAGTATGTAACACGTTTTTAATTTATTTCAATGTTGTGACTAAGCGCCTGAACTGTCCCTATAAGGGCACATTAATCAATGAGCCAGAGGCTCTAAAACTGTCCCATTAAGGGCTCATTAATCATTGAGCCAGAGGCTCTAAAACTTTCCCACTAAGGGCTCATTAATTGTTGAGCTAGAGGCTCTGAAACTGTCCCATAAAGGGCTCATAATTATCGAGCCAGAGGCTCGGAAATTGTCCTATTAAGGGCTCATTAATCAGCGAGCCAGAGGCTCAGAAACTGTCCCACTAAGAGCTCATTAATCGTTGAGCCAGAGGCTCTGAAACTGTCCCATAAAGGGTTCATTAATCGTTGATCCAAAGGCTCTACATCACTATGGGGCTCCGGGCTCAAATATCACGTTGAGCTAAAAGCTCTGATCAGTGGCTGCTTCGGTCATAGCTATCATTAACTGATTTTTCGTTCATGTATGAACGGCATGTGCCACAATTCAATCACTTTATTTACTTATTCCTATATCACAATCCCACTTTCACATACCCATAACACTTCTATATACTATCACTTCAATACTCCGGACCTTCTGTCCGGAGTTCACAATCAACACTGTCTCCCCCCTTATACTTCAGAGAATTAAAATCATTGAATTATCGCATTTAATAATTTGAGAACCGTCTAGGTCACTCACTTGGCTTTCGCGCTAACGCCTGGAAGTTTTGGCAACGTCGGTGGGCTGACCTTCCTAATGTGCCTCTATCACAATTTAAAAACTCTATTTTA
Organism: Erythroxylum novogranatense; assembly: GCA_029891385.1. Taxonomy (NCBI): domain Eukaryota; kingdom Viridiplantae; phylum Streptophyta; class Magnoliopsida; order Malpighiales; family Erythroxylaceae; genus Erythroxylum; species Erythroxylum novogranatense. The sequence goes on along the minus strand of CM057234.1, from coordinate 65,925,891 downwards.
CATATTGCCCAATCAGAAATAAAACACATGTAGCAATTTACAAAAATAAACATATCGTGCACTTTAGTGACATTCCCGGCACTAACCCAAACTTTCACCGTCAAAGCCTTCCCTATATATCAGTACTCAATTGATACTAAAATCAGTCAATTCGTTTCAGAAATCCAAAAGTTATTCTCCAATGTATACGGATTGTCAATATGCTGAACCCCTATTTTGCATTTAACTTCCATCTTAAAATTAAAACCTTAAAAAAACTGAATCCAACACTTCCCTCCTCCATAACGAGAAGACCAATGTCTCTAGTTCATAACAACTCAGAAAATATCTCCTTTGACAATCTGTACAAAAAGTTATGGTTTAAAAACCAAAACATATTCATTCAGGAAAAAGGGGTCCTCGTCGCGGCGAAGGTTTGAGCTCGCCGCGGCGAGGGCATAAATGCGTGTCGCGGTGTGCTCCCTTATTTACGTCGCGGCGTACGCAAATTCGCGAGCCAACGTGCGAGCCCGTCTCCTCCCCCGAATCCTAATTTTCAACCATTTCAATCCAATTCTTCCGATCTATTCAACACATAAGTCATCTAAACTTTACAACATCACTCACACTCCAATTTCTAACTCATTTCCATACCAAACACACTCACAAACATCAAAGATTAACCATAATCGTAAACCCTATAAACCCAACATCTCAATAACCCATTCTTTAGCTATAATCACTCAAAACATGAATCAATCAACTAGTCAAGAAGAAAGAAACTTAAACTTACTTGAATTTGGCTTCAAAATCCTTCAAACTCTTCATGATTTCATCAAAACTCAAGCCTTTCTCCTCTCTTCTTCTCTCCCACGACATCACTCCCATTCTTTTCTTTCACAAACCCTAATTTCCCCTTTTTATACCCTCTTTAATAGTGAAAAGTCCATTTTGCCCCTTGCTTTAACCTTAAACTTTATAATCTTAAGTATCTTGCCCAAAATGCCCTCATACCAATTCTTATAATTTTATTATTTCAATTCAGAAATTTCGACCCTTAGGGACTGAATTGAGATTCAATCCTTTCAGAATCACTCGTTTTGATGCCTATCAATTTCCAATTCAATCAATTCATTTGCTTGACTTTCGTAAATCTTTTCCAAATTTCCATAGCTCATGCTAACAAAAATTCCTAAATCATGTCTTTAATGAAGTGTAAATTGGACAATCATTTTCAGTACTAGAAATCTCATCGGTACCCACTATGTAATTTTATGCGGAATACGCATAAATCGCTCCAATTTAGTTTTTCAAACACACAAATTCACATTTTTCACAAAGACACAAAAGCCGGGAATTGTCACAAGTGCATGTACAATCTTGTGCATTTGCAATAATTACTCTTCATATATGTATAGAGGCCATTCTATGAATGAATACCGAATTACATGAACAAAATCACAACCTGATCCAAATTTACTATTTTGTCTTTCCCATCGGTGATGGGATGTTACAAACCATCTATCAAATATCCCCACATTTAAACTTTTGCTTTTCCTCAAGCAAACTATAATCAAAATTATAAATTTACAACATCAATCCATCATCAATCTCAAACTATCCATTTATACTATACGTAATCATATCATATTGAATAAAATTAACATATAATCAAAATGAAGTTATCATAAAATTAATTTCCTAAGTAGTATTAATAGTAATCATATCAACAATCACATTGAAATTAAAAGTATATCTCTTTACTCCCTTACCAGTATTTCACTCAATGCACTCAAGTGTTTAGGGTGAAAAGCATCAAAACTGTTGGGTCTCGATTCCTCTTTCGTATTCAATAAGCATGTTTAAATTATTTTTTAGGTTTAATTTGCCTAATTCCTTTTAGTTAGAATAATTTGAGGTGTTAGTGCTTAGGTTGATGAAAATTTAAATGGAGGGATTAAGTTTATATTAGAGTTTATTATGTTGTTAGAAATTAAAGGAATAAGATGATATGGGGGTAATTTAGGAAGTCCACTAATGTTTTTAAAGGTTAAGGCTTATAAGGAAGGGTATTTTAGTCTTTGAAGATTTAGTAAAAAAAGAAAGGATGAAGCAAATGGGCTTAGGGTCGTTTGGTGAAGGAGGAGAACGAAAATTGCATGTATAAAGAGAGGATAAGTGAAACTACATAGTTTTGGGGCTTAGGTTTTAAAGTAAGAAACAAAATTTGCTAAGTCACTTGAAAGAGACTTACGAAAGTTACAAAGAAAAGAGGAAAGGGAGAGCTTCGGTTCAGTGGAGAAAAGAAGAAGAAGAAGAAGAGGAGATTAGGGCTTTGTCAATTCTTACTTTAGAAAAGAGAATTTGAGAGTTCTTTAAGAGGGAAAAAGGAAAAGGAAGGGTTTAAGCTTCCATTAGAAGCAAGAAGCAATTTCGTGGGTGGATTTTAAGGTGAGTTAGTTTCGAAATTCTTTGGAAATCTTTGATGGGTTTTAGTTTAAATGGCTTTGGAAAAGTATGGGTAAGGTTATATAGGAGCTATTTCATGCTTTCATTTCCTAAGAATTGCCAATTTTGGCATCTCATGTTAATGTGGGATTTTTGTGCTTTGATGAAGGACAGGAGAGGCAAGAGGAGTTAGAGGGAAGGCAAATTGATCAAGCCGAAAGCTAAAGGAATTAAGGTGGGTGATATTTTAATAATTGAGTTAATAAGCACATTAAATTCTTGTTATAAATGCCATTTATTGCTTTCCATTGACTTACCAATGTTGAATTTATTACTCTTTGGGATGGTTTAAACTTGTTTTATGTCTTTTGTATGGAAGTACATTGTGGAAATATTTGTAAAATTGTTTGTCATGTGAAAAAGATTAGAACATGTGTTTTCGGAAAAATGCCATTTTGGGCAATTATGTGTGAATTATGTGAAATGCATGATTATATGGGTTTGTGGTGGTCCTTTAAGAGTCAAGTGCACTTGTCTGTTTATAGGCTTCTCCCGCTTGCCCGCTAGTGACATTGGAGCTCCTCACGGACTCCCATAAGTTCACGGCTACACATGACCGCTTCGCGGGAATGTGTAGTACGTTCCGTTTGGATCCACCCAAACCATCTTCTATGTGTTTATGTGACATTGCTTTGTATTTGTTGATTTTGTAAATGTTTTGATCAATTGAAAATGATGGGGATTTCTTTATGGAAAAAATGATTTTGGTAAAATTGTTTTGAAAATAATTGTTAAAGAATTTTTGCATGCTTGTTCTTGGTTATTAAATTGTTACCCACTGAGTCGTCGAGCTCACACCCCTTTTTCCCCTCTGCAGGCGATGAGTGAGAAAATGAGTAATTCGCATCAGGATTGAGGCATTAAACCTATGTCTTTTAACTTGAAGTCATCTTTTGGAAAACAAGGCTTTAGATAGCATTTTGGACTATGACTCTTCTTTGTATTTTGACTTTGGACACTTGTGATGTATTAGGGCTAAAATGCCCTCTAAAGCTTTGTAATAACTTATATCTTCCATGTAAACGTAAGAGATTTGAGTTTTAATGTATTTTTGTGTATGTAGTATAAATGTGTTGTTGCATGGTTTGAAAATGGACAAAACGAGTAAGTTTGTGGTTGCTGTCATTTGAGTGATTTTTTGGGATTATATGGATTGATTTGGGAGTAGGGAAATCGAAGAATGTGGAGATTGAAGTCTTGTGCAGGTGCTGGAAATTTGGTTGTGTGGTTGAAGATTTTGGCTAGTTAAATTTTAGGAGATATGCTGTCAAAATTTCTTAATGGGCAGAAACTTTGACCAAGTTTTTGACCCTCTTAAAGTTTGAATTGGATGGGGAGGTCTTCTTAAAGATTGTAGTGCATGTTTAGAGCTTTCCATTGGTTTATAATATGTCACTTTTGGACTTAGGATTAGGAAGTTATAAGGTTTAAACAAGTGCTGTTGCTGTTGGAAAGGGTATTGTCCAGGCAGTATCTTTGGAAGGGTTTTTCACCCCTTTAGCTCCTTCATTGTTTTTTGCATCCTTTATGAAAGATGTAGATTGTCTTTAACTCTTTCCATTGATGTATAAGATGCCATTTTTGGGATTAGGAGTAAAAAGTTATGAGGTTTAGAAAGAATCAGTTACTGTTTGATTGGTCATTTTATAGGTAGTAAATTTGAGAGAGTTTTTACCTCCTTTAGAGACTAAATTTATTTTTGTTTCCTTCATAAAAATTGTAAATCGTCTTTTTATCTTTCCATTGATGTAAAATGTGACATTTTTGGGCTTTTGTGTTAAAATATATGATTTTTTGAAATTTTGTTATGGTGTAGGGAAATTTCAAAATTGAGCAGTCACTTTGGAGAGATTTTTGTTTTCCTTAGAGGCTAAATTGGTTTTAAAATCCTTCATAAAAGTTGTAGAGTTTTCTATGAGCTTTTTATTGATATCAAATTTTTGAATTTTGGAATTCATTGTGAAGAGTTATGAATTTTCAAAGTTTCAGATGTTTTAATTCATTTTTTTTAAAAAAATTGAGCTCGCAGGCGCCCTCACGAGGGCGAGCGCCTCGCCCTGCGAACGTTTCGCGAGGGCCTCGCGCCCGAGGCAACACCGTTTTCGCGTTTTTTATTTTTTTTCATTTTCTGATTTTTCCTTTTTCATGAAAGCTAGTCTTGTGGCGAGGCGATTCTATGAGTTTTGATTTTCTTTCATTTTCCTTTTTCCAAATGAAACCTCCTATCACTCTTTTACTTGTAACTTTTTCGTTTGACCTCCGATTCACTCGATTTTTGAAGCATTGGTTTTCTAAATTTTTTTAAATCTATCCTCTCATGTAAAATTTAGAATTTTTGGGATTGAGTTGATTTTTTTTAGATTAAATCGAAGGGAGACAATTGAATAGAGATATTGAATATGATTCCGTATTTGGGCGATTTCTCGATTTATCGAGATCCGATTAAGGTGATTTTTGATTCTTATTAACCTAGAGACATGAAATTTCATTTTAGCTTAGGAATCGGATTTAATTTTGGGCCCTAAGAAAATCAATTTTATTAAGAGAGATTAGGGTGAATCTTACAAGATTTGTTCGGATGACATTAAAATTAGTTCGTTTTGAGTCTTCAAGTGGTGGGGAATTCCTCCCTCGTGGGTTGCACGTCTAGATGTTACGTAGGATGTCGGACCCGTGACTCACCAGGGAGGGGTTCCAACAAAAACTCTCAATCAATGCATAGTAGAACTTTTACCATAGATTTGCAATAAAATCACATCCCCATCACTTATGTACAAAATAGAAACAAAAATCAAAAGGTCTTTTTAAAGGTTGTAATGGGGCTTAGGTATGGTACGAATGGGATAATTAAAGGGGTTTAAGTGAAGGAAATTTACTTAAAGAAACATTATAAGACTTGGTTACAAAGACATAGGTCCTTTCAACATAACTCTACTGGTACTATAAATTTCTTTTCTTTATATTCCAATCATTACCACAATTAAAAAAAATATTAGACCTTTCATAAATTTCAAGTCTTAACTAGAAAATAATGAAAATAACCTTCAAGTTTGAAGATAATAAAAAGGTCTTCAAAGAAAAATGGAATAAAGGTTTATAATTTGGTTTTGATTAACGAAAAAAGGCTAAGACTCTGTTATTCCAAAAGGTAAATTTAGGGTGTAGTAATTTTCATAAAAGTAGGATAAGCAAGTAAGTGAATCTAAGTGCCTTTATTATATTAATGCTTCTAATTTTCACTAATATGGTTTTAACATGCATAATAAAGAAAGTTATAGAATTATCCTACTAAACACGATAACATATATGAAAGAATAACAAGAGCTTTAAAATTTTAAAATATACTCTTTAGGCTTAAAAGATCACAAAACATATATGGGTATACGTGTGTAAATAGTATGCAATATCAATCAATTTGAATATTTCAACAATTACAAAAAATATGACTTAGAAAACTAAGTTTATTCTAACAATCATCCTTTTGCATACCAATTTAAATTAATATTCAACAATAAAATAAAGAATTCATGAACAAATTTCAACCAATTCAAAATATCAATTCATAAAATCTTATAATCAAGATTACAATATGCTTAAAGAAATCAGTTAAATGTTCATTAAACCCATCCCCACACTTAATCTGTACATTGTCCTCATTGTACATAATATAAGCATTTATGAGCAAGTGAGAGGGTTGTTGGTACATTCTTGATTATAATTTTTTTTATTAGGATCCATCCAGTATGATACTAACATCCTTACAAAACATAAACAAAAAAGGGATAAAAAGATAAAGGAAAAAACAAAAACAAAAATAACTAAGAAACATCATAATTAAATAACATAAAATTAAATCTATCCTAATTTATAAGATACGTCCTATACAACGTTTCTTTAAATTCTTTAGCTTGAAGTAAGCTACATATTGACATCATTTTGGATCAATAATCAATAGTTTAGTTCTACCCTTTTCTCCACAAAGTAGTTTCATATCCTATAAACATCCACATGTTGCACGATAATCAAAAGGATATAATTTACTAAATTAATAAATCCAATGTTAAGCAATAATGTCCTTTTTAATGACAAATTATTAATAAAAGAGGGAATAACAATACCCCCTAAATAGTCAGTCGACTCGAACAATTTTTCTTTAAAGATGTGGGAACCCTCTAAACTTAAGGTCACTACCAACACCTCATTAGTAGTTTCCTTACTTAGTTTGTAACATCTCATCCCCATATTGAGAATTAGAACCCAAAAGTACGGTATATGAGAGATTAAGAAAAATGCATTTTCATGATCATACATATTGTTGGCATACACGTACGTAAATTTGAATATTTTGCACCAATTTAAAATGACTGTATATGTATTCATTGACATTCCGAGTATAATTGAATTGTGATGTGATATTATTGAGAATTGTGAATTTGTTGTATTGAAAATTTAATTGATAAGTGTATTTGTTAATTTTGAATTTTGGTGAATTTTAGAAATAATTTTTGAAATTGTTGGATATTATGTTGGAGTTATGTAATTATAGTGCCTTAGAAAACAAGTGTATTTACATGTACCTTAATCTTCTTGAGTTATAGTTTTGTAATGGAAATATATTATTAATAAAATAAAAGAGTTTGGTTTTAATGAGCATTATATAACTAGTCATAAGGTACTAATATTTGTTTGTAAGTAATATACATATACATAGAGATGTATGGGAGACATGTATATTATTATAATATAAATTAATCGATTCACAGTTGAATAATCAAGTTGGTTGCTTGATTTTGGTTTAGACTGTAGTGTTGTGATTTATCTTCGTGTAAGTAAAGGAGTTTACTTAAAAAGAATGATGAGTTTCATATCATGATAGTAGTTGAATGTCGATAATTGCACTATTAAATGAATCTGGAGTCAAGTATATTTTCAAGAATAAAGTGGGTTGTCACTTTAATCTTAAAACATACAACTTAAGCAATTGCTTATTATGAACCACAATCTTGATGAGTGTTATACTTGTATGTGTTTTTATAATCCTTGATATTGTTGGACCAATGGTGGTTGACAAATTAAATCCCTTTATGTTTTGATAATAATAAAATATCTAGAAATAGTTTCAGGTATTATTCAATGAAAGGATTGTGTAAATCAAGATGAGCAAGTGTCTAATCAATGAAGAATCAAGATGGGAGTTGTCCTCTAAGTGAAAAATGGCATAAAACATGAGGATTATAAAGGATTTGGTCGGATGTTACCATTGAAGGAAATACAAGTCGACTTAGAAAGCACAAGTCGACTTACAGATGAAACAATGTCAATACAAGTCGATTTATCAAACACAAGTCGACCTATCGAGGACGACAAGTCGACTTACCTAGTATAAGTTGACTTATTGGAGAGCGGAGATGAAACTTTTACGTAAAAAGTTGAAACAAGTCGACTTATACATTCAACAAGTCGACTTATGGATGCACGAAATCAGCTCCAACGGTCCAATTTGATAAAAATGGAATGGAGATTATCAAGGAACGGCTATATCCAATTAAGCAACGGCTAGTAGAGCTCCAACAGCTATATTTCTTCAAGTATAAATAGAGGATGATGGAAGAAGAGGATATACAAGTTCTACAAGTTCAAATACTCTTATATTGCTTTAAATTGCTCACTATTGCTCTTATTTTGTTACAAATTGTATTGAGCATTTGTTCTTCAATCTTTGTATTGTTTTATTTACAATTTGAGTGACTAGGTCACGTGAGGTAGGATTTGTGCCGGAAGACAAATCGAGTGTAAAGGTTGCTTGAGCCGGAATTTAAGTGGCGTTGTAAAAAGTTCACACTCAACTACAAAGTGTGCAATAAAGTGGTTGGCAAAATCCTAAGTGGGAGCTTAGGTAGAGGACGTAGGTCTTAGCACCGAACCTCTATAAAAACAGTGTTTGATCTTCTTCCCTACACTTTTTAATTAAGTTTATCAAAATTGTTTTTGTGTGTTTTAACTTCTGATTTTCTTGTAGAAATTTTCAAAGAATTTTAAAGATCTATTCAACTCCCCCTTCTAGATCACTTACAATTGGTATCAGAGCATAAGTATCCAGGATGGCACACAACAACCTAGCAGAAGAGGGTAATACTAATAATCGCCCTCCTTTATTTAATGGTACTAATTATTCTTCTTGGAAAAATCCTATGAAGTACCACATCATTAGCGAGGGAGTAGAATATTGGAAGATAATTATCTTCGGTCCACAACCACCGTTAAAAGAAAACGGTGAGTTAAAAACGGAGCTAGAATATGACGACAATGATTGGAGGCAAGCCTCCATCAACGCTAAAGCGATGAAGCTAATCTATTGCGCTCTCACAGTTGAGGAAAGAAACCGAGTTAACTCGTGTACCAGCGCCAAAGAAATGTGGGAGAGACTTTGCGTCACCAATGAAGGAACCAACCAAGTCCGGGAGATTAAAATCAACATGCTGCTTCATGACTATGAAATGTTTGTCATGAAGGAAGGTGAGTCTATTTCAACTATGCTTGATCGTTTTGTAGAAATCATAAATGGATTAGGCAACCTTGGAAAGCATATGACGGACAGTGAGAAGGTAAAGAAAATCCTTTGCTCACTACCGAAGGAATGGGATTCACAAGTCACTGCCATTATGGAATCCAAAGACCTCAATCATCTGGAATTCAACGCCTTGGTGGGATCACTTATCAACTATGAGATTATTCTCAAATCCAGAGGAGGTAGAGGTAAGCCTAAAAAATCTATTGCTTTTAAAGCTAACACTTCTTTCGTTGATGAAAGTGATGAGGAAATAGATGAAGACGAGGAAGACGAAGAAATAGCGATGTACACTAGAAATTTAAGGAAGTTCAAGGGACTTCTCAAAAATCAAAGAAAAGAATTAAATGGCGGAAAACAGGGAGAAAGAAAGAGGTTTGGCGCGGAAAGAAAATCAAAAGGCTATGACGAAAAGAAAGGCAACGAAGAATGTTGGAGATGTGGAAAACGGGGACATCTCGCAAGAGAATGCAAAAGCTCATCCTCCACATCAAACTTTCAGAAAAATGACAAATACGACAAAGGTAAAAGGAAAACTAGCTTGGTAGCAACTTGGAGTGATGAAGAGGATGCATATCAAAGTGATGATGAAAACAACCTGGAACTTATGGCAAAAAGTTCATCAAGTGATGATGAAAATGAGGTAATTTTCGATGACCAAGATCTAAAAGATTCTTTTGATGCTTTGCAAGCTGATTTTGAAGAAGCCATTGAGATTAACAAAAAATTAAGAAAGAAAATACGAGAATTGGTTGCTGAAAATAATGCCTTACATGAGACTATTGATGACTTAGATAGTCCAAATGAAGATCATTCTGCATGTCTTATTGAAAAAGAAAATCTCATTTGTGAACTTGATAGACTTAGAAAAGAATTTTTGTATGTGGTTGAAAAATTCGCAAATGAAAACGAACAGTTTGAAAAATTGTTATCGCTACAAAGATATTCCATTTCTAAACATGGATTAGGATATGACCCTTTTGATAGAGATTGCTCTTTAATTTCCAAATTCACTAAGGATGGAAAAATTGTTCAATGTGCTAGATGCTTGAAAGATGGTCACATAGAAATTGCCTGCAAGAGTACTAGAAGATGTGTTAAGATTAAGAAAATTTGGGTTATTAAAGGCATAATACCACCTAATGTGGTTTATATGGCTAACCAAAATGGATCCAAAATGGCTTGGGTACCTATAAGAAGAAAGAACGTTGATATTGTAGGTACAAGCAAGGGATGAAAGGCCGTCAAGCACTTGGTACATCGACGGATGGATGTTCAAGACACATGAGTGGAGACAAGAACCTTTTATGAAATCAAACCAAAGAATCAAGGTTATGTCACTTTTGGAGACAACAACAAAGGTAAGGTCATTGGAATTGGTAAAGTGGGTAAGGAACCTTTGCCAACCATTGACAATGTTTTACTTGTTGATGGATTAAAACATAATTTGTTAAGTGTCTCTCAACTTTGTGATATGAATTTTAATGTAAGTTTTGAATCATCACATTGCATGGTTAAAAAGGACGGTCATGTAGCTTTCATTGGTTTGAGACACGGAAATACATACATAGTAGATTTACATGATGATAGTTCGTTTAATGAAAAGTGTTTAGTGACTTTAGAAGAAAATGCATTTTTATGGCATAGAAAATTAGGACATGCTCCTTTGCCATTAATTTCTAAACTCTCGAAAAATGACATAGTAAGGGGTGTTAAAGATCACTTATGTGAATCTTGCCTAAAGGGCAAACATGTTAGAGAATCTTTCAAACCGAAGAAAGAAATTTGCATATCTAGAGTTCTTGAACTTGTGCATATGGATTTGATTGGACCATCTAGACATGCTAGTCTTAGTGGAAAATTATATGTCCTTATGATTGTGGATGACTTTTCTAGATTTACTTGGGTAAGATTTCTTGCGAATAAAAGTGATGCCGTTAATGAATTTACCAAGTGGTGTAGATTGGTTCAAAATGAGAAAAATTTGTCGATCATTGCAATTAGAACCGATCATGGAGGAGAATTTGAATGTGAACCTTTCGAAAGTCTTTGTGAAAAATACGGGATGGAGCACAATTTCTTAACACCAAGGACTCCGCAACAAAATGGTGTGGTAGAAAGGAAGAATCGTTCTCTTGAAGAAATGAGCAGAACCATGTTAAATGAGTGCAATCTTCCTAAATCATTTTGGTAGAAGCGATCAACACAAAGATGCTACGTCATCAACAGGGTGCACTTATGAAGAGACAAAAATAAGACACCTTACGAGATATGGAAAGGTAAGAAACCTAATATCTCTTATTTTCATCATTTTGGTTGTAAAGTATTCATTCATAATAATGGAAAGAACAATTTAGGAAAATTCGATTCTAAATCTGATGTTGGTGTGTTTATTGGTTATTCTCAAACTAGTAAGGCTTTTAGAGTTTATAATAATAGGACTAAATGTGTTGAAGAAAGTATACATGTTAAATTTGATGATATGATTTCACCCCCGAGAAAGGCTTGTTTTGATGATGATGCAGGAAGTTCAGGAAATAAAATTGAAGAAATTGAATCCAAGATTGAGGAATTGAAGCTAGACAAAGAAAATCATGTACCCGACATTAAATCATGGGCAAAAGCAAAGAACCATCCTATGGAGCAAGTCATTGGTGATTTAAATGTTGGTGTAAGAACTAGGAGAAATATCCATAAGAATATGAGTAATTCAGCCTTCATTTCATTGGTAGAACCCAAAAATATAGAAGAAGCTCTTAAAGATGAGGCGGCTTTTAGCTATGCAAGAGGAGCTTAATCGGTTCAAGCAAAATGATGTATGGGATTTGGTAGCTCCACCAAAGGACAAGACCATCATTGAGTCAAGTGGGTAAATCGGATAAAATATGATGAGAATGGTGAAGCAATTAAAAATAAATCAAATTTAGTGGCTCAAGGATTTTATCAAGAAGAAGGTCTTGATTACAATGAGACATATGCTCCTGTGGCTCGTTTGGAGGCAATTAGGCTACTATGTGCATTTGCTTCTCATAAAAGGATCAAATTAAATCAAATGGACGTCAAGAGCGCATTTTTCAATGGGTATATTCAAGAGGAAGTCTATGTCAAACAACCGCCGGATTTGAAGATCATGAGCATCCGGATTACGTCTACAAACTCAAGAAGGCACTTTATGGATGAAGCAAGCACCTAGAGCATGGTATGAGAGGTTAAGTACTTTTCTAACTCAACATGGATATGTTCGTGGTAAGATAGATAATACTTTGTTTATTAAACATGTTGATCATGATATGCTTATTTGTCAAAATTATGTTGATGACATTGTGTTTGGTGCCACTAATGAATTTTTGTGTAAAGAATTTAGCGATTTAATGCAAGGTGAGTTTGAAATGAGCATGATGGGAGAACTCAAGTTTTTTCTTGGATTGCAAATCAAGCAACACAAAAATGGAATATTCATCCATCAATCGAAGTATACAAAGGAACTTCTTAAGAAGTTTAAAATGGAAGGATGCAAAGTGGCAACAACACCAATGGAAACAAATGTGGTCTTGGAGAAAAATGAACATGAAGAAGATGTTGATCAAAAACTCTATAGAGGTATGATCGGTTCTCTCTTGTATTTAACTGCTTCTAGACCTGACATAATGTTTGCCACATGTCTTTGTGCTAGATTTCAATCTTGTCCTAAGATTTCTCACTTGAGTGCTTGTAAAAGAATTTTTAGATATTTGAGTAGAACTATTAATCATGGTTTGTGGTATCCTAGTTGTGATTCATTTGATTTGTATGCTTATAGTGATGCTGATCATGGTGGCTGTAGAATTGATAGAAAAAGTACTAGTAGATTATGTCATTTCTTAGGATCATCTTTGATATCTTGGGTTAGTAAAAAGCAAGTTAGTGTAGCCATTTCCACTGCTGAATCTGAATATGTAGTAGCTGGGAGTGCTTGTGCCCAAGTTCTTTGGATTAAACATCAATTGCTTGATTATGGTATTGTAGTTAAAAACATTCCTATCTATTGTGATAATACCAGTGCTATTTGTTTGAGTAAAAATCCTATATTGCATAATAGAACAAAGCACATTGAAATTAGACATCATTTTATTCGTGATCATTATTTGAAAGGTGACATTGTTTTGAAACATGTTTCGTCTAGTGATCAATTGGCTGACATTTTTACTAAACCTCTTAAGGAAGATGTGTTTGTGAATATTAAATTAAGGTTAGGCATGTGTGATTTAAATTCCTTTGGTTGAATTTGTTTTTGCTACATTAAATGGTCAATATATGAGGCACACATGCAATTACATCCAAAGATTTCATCATCATGTTTTACACTTAGACTACTTTCTCTATTGATTTTTGATTATGACAAAAAGGGGGAGTAAGATTGAAATTGATATTTGATTAAGGGGGAGTGAAAATTTCATTGATTTGCGATTTTATTGATTTTTATTTTAATAATTGATTTATAAATTAAGGGGGAGACAACCTAACCATCAAGACAAAGGAAACCTTGATCAAATTTTATGTTCTTCAAATTTCTTGTCAATTTCTACATATTTTGTCATTATCAAAAAGGGGGAGATTGTTGGACCAATGGTGGTTGACAAATTAAATCCCTTTATGTTTTGATAATAATAAAATATCTAGAAATAGTTTCAGGTATTATTCAATGAAAGGATTGTGTAAATCAAGATGAGCAAGTGTCTAATCAATGAAGAATCAAGATGGGAGTTGTCCTCTAAGTGAAAAATGGCATAAAACATGAGGATTATAAAGGATTTGGTCGGATGTTACCATTGAAGGAAATACAAGTCGACTTACAGATGAAGTAATGTCAATACAAGTCGACTTATCAAACACAAGTCGACCTATCGAGCACGACAAGTCGACTTACCTGGTACAAGTCGACTTATTGGAGAGCGGAGATGAAACTTTTACGTAAATGGTTGAAACAAGTCGACTTATACATTCGACAAGTCGACTTATGGATGCACGAAATCAGCTCCAACGGTCCAATTTGATAAAAATAGAATGGAGATTATCAAGGAACGGCTATATCCAATTAAGCAACGGCTAGTAGAGCTCCAACAGCTATATTTCTTCAAGTATAAATAGAGGATGATGGAAGAAGAGGATATACAAGTTCTATAAGTTCAAATACTCTTATATTGCTTCAAATTGCTCACTATTGCTCTTATTTTGTTACAAATTGTATTGAGCATTTGTTCTTCAATCTTTGTATTGTTTTACTTACAATTTGAGTGACTAGGTCACGTGAGGTAGGATTTGTGCCGGAAGACAAATCGAGTGTAAAGGTTGCTTGATCCGGAATTCAAGTGGCGTTGTAAAAAGTTCACACTCAACTACAAAGTGTGCAATAAAGTGGTTGGCAAAATTCTAAGTGGGAGCTTAGGTAGAGGATGTAGGTCTTAGCATCGAACCTCTATAAAAACAGTGTTTGATCTTCTTCCCTACACTTTTTAATTAATTTTATCAAAATTGTTTTTGTGTGTTTTAACTTCTGATTTTCTTGTAGAAATTTTCAAAGAATTTTAAAGATTTATTCAAACCCCCCTTCTAGATCACTTACAGATATGATCGGAATAGATTTTTACAGAGTATTAATCTAGTATCTGCATGTTGGAATTATTAATTGAAATATGTATAAGGGAACATTCACTCAAACAAAGAGTTTATAGTGATATCATCACTTCTAGATGTTTTAAGAAGATTTGGTGATTAAACTGGCACCAGTAGTTTGATGGACTAACTAGCCATCAAGTCTTAACACCAAGATGAGATCTTGCGTGTTAATCACCATATAAAGTAAAATGGGAGATCTTGAAGGAAAAACTAATATAAAGGCAAAGCTGTAATTTTACCCTTTATTGTGCGGATGACTATAACAAGGTTCTAAATAGGGTTTTCAATTGAACAAAAAATATGTGTTCTCATAATATTTAATAATCCAATAGTTCAACTAATTGTCTTTAATGGAATGACATTTATTTAATAAGCTAGAATTAATTTTTATGAGATTAAATTAATTATAGGCTTATTAGAGCTTAAATTATCAAAGTCTAATAAGATTCGCCACTTGGCTTCAAGGTAGGTTATCAGCTAAATAAGAAATATAAATGGAGGTTTTAGAAGTTCATAATTGAATGGTGGGCTTGCACTAATTAATGGTTAATTAGAATCCCAAATGTTTATTTAGAAATGGTCTAGACTTTGGTTTAATGTAATTGCTTAGATTAATTATATTAAAAAAAGTTTTTAAAGAAAGGAGTAGCAATTTCGGTTTTAATGGAATGATTGTGCAGCTGCACATTTGACATTAAATTTTTAAATAAAACTGGTCTTTATTATGATTTATCATTATTAAATGAAGTTATGAACATACCATTAAATGATTTAATGGTTATCGTTTAATGTTGGCATATAACCTATTAGCATTCATTGGATTAAAGGAGAAAGATATGCATTGGATGGACCATCTTCCTTCTTCCATCTTCCAAAACCTAAATTGGTAAATCATATTTAGGTTAATAGTCTTTTCATATAGCCATCTTAAAGATAAATGAGAAGAGGCTCATTTATTGGCTACTTGATGATTGACTAAAGTAAGAAGTGATGCATTGGATGCTATTCTCTTCTTCCATTCCATCCATAATCGAAATTAATTATGTAAGAAAGTGTTCTTGGATGGTTTGACTCTCTCTCTCCTCTTTTAGTGAGCCAAAATTTGCAAGAGAAGAGTCTCATTTTTGGTTCATTTCTTCTAAGAAAATCTCCTCCAAATATTTATTCTCCTTTCCCACTAAAGGATTTTGTTAACCAAGTTGCCCTGGAAGAACAAGAGGTAAATCAAATTGATTGAGGATACAACAACAAGGAGATGATAGATTGACAAAGAAAAGGATTCAAAAGTAAAGGCTTTGGAAATAAGAAGAAGGAGCGGATAGTGCGGATCATCTCGGCGAGGAGTTAAAGCTGTAGTGAAGAAGTCGTTGATATCACTATCTTGTTTATGTTTAATATTATACTTATACCATATCATGTATAGATTGACATGATAATTTGGATATATTGCTTCCACTGCAAATAAGATTTCTAAAAAGTTTTGAAATCAACCGATTTTCTAAATATGGCATGCTTATTTGGATATATTGCTTCCGCTGTAAATAAGATTTCTAAAAAGTTTTGAAATCTACTGGTTCTCCAAATATGGCATGATGATTTGGATATATTACTTCACTGCAACTTGGTAAAATGCCACTTGGTAAGTAAATTGATGTATGGAAAACAGAAATGAGTGTAATGATATTAAAGAAATTTGGAGAAGATGACGTTGAGAACTTTGGAGACAATTGGAATGAAAGGATGGGAGTTATTAGACTAGTTCAATAAGAACTAGTTAGTAGGGAAACTAGCTAAGGACTACAGAAATTGGAGAAATGTCCAAGTCTAAAGTCATGTTTTTCTTAGCTTTGAAAAATCAAGTATAGTACTCTTGCCTTTATCTTCTTTATAGCTTTCTTCTTCACCTTTCTTGTAACATCCCACCCCCGACAGGAAGGGTAAAATAGTAATTTGATCCGGGGTGAGAGTGATTAGGACTAATTTGGCATTTTCATGCATATTGGTATTTGTGAACAGTGAATTTTTGCACATGAAAAATAACCGTACATGCATTCATGATATTTCCCGATATTGGGTCTAAATGGAATTTTATAGTGAATAATGTGGAAATTATGTTTGAAAAATTTATTGGAGTGATCCATTGTGTGTTTTACATTTTAAGGGATTTTTAGGAAATTTCCTGGAATCGAACCGGTTGATTTTTTGTATCAAAAATTTCTATCCAATGGCACTACAATATTGGGTATATTATTTTGGGATTGAAATGAGGGCCATTGGTCTTGAATGGGTCAAATTGCATTAGGGTTCTTAAGAAATCCTATTATAAGTTTTGTTCTTTCCTACTTCCCTCTACTTTGCTTTCCCCTCTTTTAGTTCACCTAAAGAGCTTGACTTAAACCTCACCCCTTTTTGAGAAGGTGATGATCGTGTATGGTGTTGAGAAATAGAGGATTGGTGGATTAGTTGAAGAAGTGAAGAGATTGAAGTTGGAAAAGCTTGATTAGAGGCACATTTGGAGCGTCGATCCACCGATGCCACTAAGACTTCCAGGTATTAGCTCGGAAGTACAGGTGAGTAACCTAGATGGTTCATTCAATTATTATATGTTCAATGTGGGGAAATAATGGAGGATTAGGATTGTGTTTATTTATGGTGGGTTCGAGACGGGTGGTCAGATGAATTGGGAGAAGCGCCATAGAAGTGTATCATTTGTGATTACGTGAATCGGTGGCTTCCTTGTGTGACACCGAGATACATGAATTGATTGTACCATTCTCGCTTAATTGTGATGTGATCAATTCTTTGCTATATTGTGCTTCATTTTGTTGCCTCTCTTGTATGGCTGGTTTATATGGACTGTTAAATTGGGCATGTGTATTTCATACACAAATGTATAACCGGATAATAACAACAGTTGTGACCAGAGTCGCCACTGATACTGATACTGAAAAAGATCCTCGAGCTCGAAGGGAGTTAGTGCATACCCAGAGGGCTCTCCTACTCCCTAGATGTGTCTACTGTACACTGTTCACTGTTTATGCACTCGGTCACAACACTGTAATCAACTGGGTGTCACATGTGCATTGCATACATATTTGACTGAATATTGGAAATGGGAACAAGGCCAGAATGCCTTCTAAAATTTTGAATTGCTTCTATGTAATGACATGGTATTTCTGACTGTGATATTACTGTGAATTGATTGTGTGCAGCATGAATTGGGCGAACCATTGATGATGGTTCCTCACTGAGTTCGTAAAACTCACCCAAAATTTGCATCTATTTTTCAAGTCATGAAGAGTACCCCGTTTGACACGGGAGTATGTCTATCGTATACAAGGGACAGATAGAGGTCGGGATCAGTGCATTAGTGTCTCATTAGTTATATTTCGAAATCTCTGTAAAAGAATGCTCTGTATTTATAGTAAGCCCAATTTGGTTATGGATTTTTGTTCATTAAATGGCTTTTGTAAATTATTATTGAATGATTGTAATAACTGAAAATGTTTATTTATGAACGTGGGCTCATATTGTCTACTGTCTATTCCGTGCACATGAGTGTAATTAAAAAAAAATTCATACTGAGTTTCGACTGACTGATGTAGTACGCCACCCTCACGGGGCACGGACTCGGATATCACCAACGATGTCGGGTTTGGGTCACGCGAGAGTGGGGTGTTACATTTAGGTGGTATCCGAGCCCAGAAGTACGAATTTATCTGGGTACAGTCTGAAACATAGGTTAAGTTGCATGCATTTGAGTCGTGTCGTTGCAGACCATGACAACTGATCCCTAGTTTGAGTCGCACGAGTATAAATCCTACGTGTGAACTTGTGTTAGGTGATTAAGTGTGAGAAAAGTGAGAATGTATCAGAATGTGAGCCCATGAAAGTGTATGAGCAATTAGGAATGGGAAAAAGGACAAATGGATAAGGATAGCTATAGTGTACTGTGGTTATGAACCTTCGATTGTGATATAAGTATGACTACGTTGGCATGGGCTGATGGAGGAAAGAAATGATATCAAAATGAATAAGGGGATTTAAAGTGGTAATATTACGGCGAAAGAAAACAGAAAGTTCTATAGCTTGGAGAGGTCCACTGTGGATATGAGAAACATATCGGTTAAAGTATGTCTATTTGAGATTCAAAGTTCGAGACGATGAGGTAATGAAAGTGTTGACTTGTATATGCGACGAAATGGGAACAATTGGAAATGAGCAAAAAGTATATGGTCCGATCAGGCAGATATGGATTCACTACATTTGTGTTAGTGGATATCATAGATGATGATAGCGAGATTGTAATGATATCAATATTGTACCGTAACGGTCTACTTTTAAACAAAAGAACGAAGTGATTCTAAGGTTAGGAAGAAGTAGAAATGGTGAGACGAAAGCGTACAAATAAACTAAAATGGACTCGTGAAATGGTTATGATCATGAGCGCATGAGTTTGGGACCAAAATGGTTATGCGAATATTGTGTTAAGAGTTTGTGAATCAGTATAAGGGGATAGTAGGGGAAAAAGGAAGACTGGAAATTTCTACTGATAGTGTATCGAAAAATTCTGGATTGATTGAATATATGTATATGGAAACAAAAATTGTAAATGGATAGGTAAACAGATAGAGATGCAGTGTATCTGTATTCATGAACGAATATTTCGTCGTGTTTTGGGTGATGTGTCCCCGAATGTACTATCAAGGTGAATACCCTATCATGGATTGTTTGAGGAAAGATAAAGAGCTAAGTATCAATAATGAGATTAAAGTGTATACGCCAGGCTGATATGACCTCGAAGGTCAAGCTTGAACTTAAAATGGTTGTATGACTTATTGACATAAGAATTATGTTTTGATATAGGAATAAAGCGGTGTGAAATGAAATTTAATGACAAGTGGATATATGAAACGAATTATCGCGTTTGGGTTGGTTCACCTTTGTGAGTATACATTGGATAGTGAGTTCACCATGATTGGTGAAACAGTTGAGCTTATGTGAAAAGTATACGTGAAAATAGTAAAGGAAATGATCGGTGATTTATTGACTAAGTGCTAATCATAGTTCCTATAGTGCAAGGGTCATAATTTATAGTGCTTGTTCTGGAGGAAATTAAAATGTCAAATGATGTAACGTATGTAAAGAATTCGAGGAAAGAAGGAAGACACGATTATGAAATAATTGTAGGAAAATCCCGGGAGGAACATCACATGTTCCAGCAGCGAAAAACAAAAATTTTATTCCCGGGACCTTCCCGAAAACCCAGGATCCCGGTGTCGGTATGAAAACTCAAACCTGAATAGCCAATAGAGACTATCTCTAAAGGTATCCACGCAGAGATCGAAAACCTAACGGATCAAACACTTTTGACCGGAATAGCTAGAACAGAATAAAGCCTGCTAGAGCCTACCTACATCTGTGGAGAGCTTGATTCACGTTGGAACTTTGCCTTGGAGAAGAGAAAATTCGATGGTTGCCAAAGAAGAAGACTTGAAAACCCTTTCCAAGATGACCTAACCTTTTTTAAGTCTTTTGTTCTTCCTCTCTTGTTCTTCAAAACCGACGGCAACCCACTAGGCTCACACCTTAGGTATGTATTTACTTAACTCTTAAGTTTAATAACTTACCATGAGAAGTTGCCAAGTGGAAGCTTAATATTCATTCATTCTTTAACTTAATTAAATAATGAATGTTGACTTTTCAAACCTTCCTATCTTCTCCTAATTCCAACGTGGGCTAATATATATATATATATAATTAATTAATTACTTAATTAATTAATATATATATAATTACTAAGAGGTCGATCAAGCTGGGAATTGGTCCCACGGCCTTAAGGCCCCGATCTTTGGCGCTCAGGAAACCTTTCTTAGCAATATTGATGTCGCGATCTCATGGGACATATCCCAATCCATTTGGATCCATTTAATCCTAATGCTCTCCATAATTGGAACTCATCAATCTTATTTACTGATTCTCTGAAACACTCTTATCGTGTGACCACTTTAGGTTCCGGTTATGTTGGCCACTTAGATTAACACTTAATTTGAGCAAGTCATGGCGGCGTCTAGCAACATATCATGACCCCAATTGGTGGAAAGTAATTGGTTTGATGAATTCATCACGAACCAGATCACGAACCCTTCTATAGACAATTCTTATGCAATTCGTCCTTTCAACATCCTATACCCCACTTGGTTATGAGTATGGCCAATATGTCAACTCTTACTAGACTAAGTCTAGCCTAAGTGAAATCAGTTCCTGTCTGAGGACTCATTACTTTATATGTCCATGAAGACACTCTTCATGACATAGTCATGCTCTGGCGAGATTTCTGATAATGATCTGACAAGAGGTTGTGGTATCTCTTCGCTATCACGAAGTGATGAATCCTTTATTGGCTACTCAATTACCTTGAATACCTCAAGTCGTACCCAAGCACCACCCTATGAGTAACCTCGAAAGGCAACAAGGAATGGAGTCAAAGCACGTAATCGGTATCAAGATATCCTTGAGTACCTCAAGTCAAGGATACTTGCACCATTCTATGATGAGATTATCAGCGACATTTGAATAGGACATCCATGTGATGATCTCATGGCGGGTCATCCAATGTACTTACTACCGCTAGTAAGCATCCACATGTCAACTCTAAATATCCCATATTTACGGTTTCGAGATCCTTTGCTTGATCCAATCAAGGGTATAACATATGCTAATCATGGGATTAATGATGTCGGTCTCATTAATCCTATGACTAGGAAAATTTGAATCTTGACATAATTGCACATGATAGGAATCTCGGGATTATGATCACATCATAATTTCCTTCATGCTATGTCATATATCATGGACTTCATTAATTTGATTAAAGATCAATATCAATTCATAAAGAACATCAAATAAATGAAACATGCCTTTCTTTATTTATTCATAAAGTGCATACATGACTATGAACAAAAAGCGCTAAAGGGATTGCCTTTGAGGCACTACTCTAACAATCTCCCACTTGACCTAAAGCCAATCGCCTTGGTATCTAATACCATAGCGAGTACATGAGAATCAAAATTCTTACGTGTGACAATGGCTTCATCAACGGATCAACAATGTTACGCTGTGGGAATCCTCTCGATCGCGACATCACCTCTAGCAATGATCTCTCGAATCAGATGATATCTGCGAAGTACGTGTTTAGATCGTTGGTGAGACCTCGATTCTTTTGCCTGAGCAATAGCCCCATTGTTGTCACAATACAACTGTATGGGTCCATCACAGCTAGGAACCACACCAAGTTCAGTGATGAACTTCTTGATCCAAACAGCTTCCTTTGCCGCCTCTGATGCAGCAATGTACTCTGTCTCGGTTGTTGAATCAGCAGTCGTCTCTTGTTTGGAACTCTTCCAACTGACCGCTCCGTCGTTCAGCGTGAAAACATAACCTGACTGGGATCTGGAATCTTCCTTGTCAGATTAAAAACTGGCATCCGTATGCCCGCTCACTTGGAGATTTCCATCTCCATATATCAAGAAAACATCCTTAGTCCTTCGCAAGTACTTGAGGATATTCTTGTGACCACCCGATGACCCTCACCAGGATCCGATTGGTATCGCTCGTGACACTCGAGCATACGATACATCGGACCTCGTGACATAACATAGCATACATGGTCGATCCTCTGCGCAGACGATACGGGATCGATCCATGCGCATCCTCTCATCTTGTGTCTTAGGACACATAGATTTCGAGAGTGTTATCCCATGAGACATGGGAAGAAACCCTCTTGGATTGCTCCATGCTAAACCTCTTTAGCATCTTGTCTATGTCGTTGATTGTGAAAGACCAAGCAACCTCTTTGATCTATCTCTATAGATTCTTATCCCGAGGATATAAGTTGCTTCACCAAGGTCCTTCATGGCAAATTGTTTGGACAACCAAATCTTGGTGATTGTAGCATCGAGACATCGTTTCCTAGTAATAATATGTCATCCACATATAGCACAAGGAATACGATTGCAATCCCATTAACCTTCTTATACACACGTATTCATCCGAATTTTTGAGAAACCAAACTCTTTGATTGACTCATCAAAGCGGATGTTCCAACTCTGGATGCTTGCTTGATCCATAAATGGATTTACGAAGCTTGCATACCTTTTCGCCATCGATGGAAGTGAAGCCCTCGGTTGTGTCATATACACATCCTCGGCGATTTCCATTAAGGAAAGTCGTCTTCACATCCATTGCCATATCTCATAATCATAATGGTGCAATAGCTAGGAGTATTCGAATGGATTTAAGCATTGCTACGGGCCTGAAGGTCTCGTCATAGTCAACTCCTTGTCTTTGACGAAATCCTTTGGCCACAAGCCTTGCTTTGTAAGTAATCACATTACCATCCATGTCGGTTTTCTTCTTGAAAACCCATTTGCACCCTATAGGCTTGATTCCTTCGGGTGCCTTCACCAAAGTCCATACTTGGTTTTCGTACATAGAATCCATTTCGGCTTTCATGGCACAAAGCCATTTTTTAGACTCTGAACTTTTCAGAACCTCTTCATAGGTAGCAGGCTCATCATCTTCTATGAGCAATCGTCATTCTGTTCACTTACGAAATCCATATCTCTCTAGAACAAGTCGTATCCTACTTGACCTCTGAACCGTGTGTAGTAAAAGGTTGAGCTGTTACTTCATCCGAATGAGTGGCAGTCTCGAGTTCGTGCGGTTGATCGTATGTTCATTTGAGCATCTTGAACTTCTTCAAGTTCGACTTTGCTCCCACTGTCCTCTTGCAGAAGAAACTCTTTCTCTAAGAAGACAGCATGCTTTGAAACAAACACCTTTTGTTCCTCAGCAAGGTAGAATTGATATCCCATGGTCTCTTTAGGATATCCTACAAACAAACACTTGTCAGACTTTGCTTCAAGCTTATCTGACTGAATCCGCTTCACGTAAGCAGGACAACCCCATACTTTCAAATGAGAAAGATGAGCTTTTCTGTTAGTCCACATCTCATATGGAGTAACATCAATCATCTTAGAGGAACTCTGTTTAGCAAGTAAGCAATTGTCTCTAGCGCATACCCCAAAACGATTTTGGTAACTGCGAAACCCATCATTGATCGTACCATGTCCAACAAGGTTCGATTTCTCCTTTCAGCCACACCATTGTGCTGTGGTGTGTAAGGAGGAGTCCATTGAGATAAAATGTCATTATCGCTAAGATAATCCAGAAACTGTTGGTCTAAGTATTCTCCACCACGATCGGATCGTAATGCCTTGATACTTTTACCAAGCTGGTTTTCTACTTCATTTCTAAATTGTTTGAACTTTTCAAACGCTTCAGATTTGTATCTCATCAGATACAAGTACCCATATTGAGAATAATCATCGATAAAGGTAATGAAGTAACGACAACCACTTCTAGCATGGATGGACATCGGACCGCATACATCTGAATGTATTAAGTCTAATACTCCAGTCGGTCGTTCACCCTTTCCCTTGAAGGGTAACTTAGTCATCTTGCCTAATAAACAAGATTCGCATGTGTCATATGATTCATAATCAAATGACCCTAAACTGCCACTCTTATGGAGTTTAGCGATGCGTGTCTCATTTATATGGCCAAGCCGACAATGCCATAAGTAAGTTGACTTTAGATTATCTCTTTTATACCGTTTGGTGTCATTGACATTTAAAATTGGATTAGACATATCTAATATGTAAATACCATTGCACAATGTACAGTTCCATAAAGCATTCCATTAGAATTAATAGAACAACCATTGCTACTAAAATTCATATGGAATCCATTTCTATTTAGACAAGAAAGCAGATAATATATTCTTTGTCAAAAGCGGGTACAAAATAACAATCATCCAATTCAAAGTACAAGCCCGGTAGGGAGAGACAAAACATAGGTTCCTACGGCTAATGCAAAGAACTCTTGCTCCATTTCCAACACGTAGGTCTACTTCTCCCTTCATGAGTTGCCAACCGTCGTCCGAGGCCTCGCATATCATTACATATGTGAGCAACAATCGGTATCAAATACCCAAATGTTGTGATCGATAAAGATTAACTTCAATGACATACAAACTGAAGTAGTCGAGGCATCGATGCCTTCTTACGCTTCGGCGACTCGAGATAGACTTTGCAATTCGCCTCCAATGGCCATCTTTACATGATGGAAGCAAGTTCCTTTCGGGGCAGCTTCTTTGGTCTTCTTCTTGATGGCGCTTCCTTTTGGTTTCTTGGCCTTCTTCTTCTTTGGGTTCCTTTTCTTCTTTGAACCTGAAGAAGAAGCAGCCACCACCAGCACTTGCTTACTATCATTCTTGATAGTGCGCACTGTTGTCGAGCAGATTGATCACTCGGTATTGTAGTGGATATTTGGTTCATCCGATAGTTTAACACTAACCGTGAATAACTCTCGGACAATCCAACCAAATTAAGTCTATACTTAACTCATAATCCATTACAAAACCTAAGGCGACCAATCTCTCAATATAGCCATTCATCTTCAGGCATCTTGCAAATAGATGTCCTGGAGCCATCTTGGTGGTGAAGAGAAGCCTTGAGGTCTCGAACCTTTCAGACCGAGCTTGCTCACCAAACAGCTCCCTAAGATGAAATACTATAGTGTGAGCATCCATGGACTCGTGCTGCTTCTGCAGCTCTGGTGACATCGAGGCAAGCATAATGCAAGTAGCCATATCACTGTCCTTTAGATGCTTACGATATGCCTTCTGATCCTCATCAGAAGCATCGACAGAAGGTGCATCTGGACGTGGAACATCTAGGATGTATCCCAGTTCCTCAGATCTGAGAACAATTCTCAGATTCCTTATCCAGTCAAGAAAATTCGGTCCAGTTAACTTGTTGGAATCCATAAGCGAGCGAAGATTCACACTTGACGACATTTTCAAACAACCTACACGGATAGAGAGGAAGAATGTTAGAATAGGAATAGCTGCATAATCATAAGGACTTGAATGATATGCAAAAAGCTCCCACTAGTTTCATAGAATCCATAACCCTCATTACGAATCCAAAGAAACAAAGTGACATAATGTCCTAGTGGGTTGATATCCGATATTGCTAATAATGACCTTGGGTTTACCCAACAAGCCACAACTTAGGTCAATCGGTAGGTATCGAACATACCAATTGCATCATCGATAACCGACATTGAGAATGACCTTGGGTTTACCCAACAAGCCACCTTATGTCTCGGAGGTATCGATATACCAATTACATCTTAGACACAACTATCGATCAGTCTTTATCAACTTGTTGATGTATGCACTTACATTGGGTATCAACTCTTTGATGCGCATAAATCCGATGTATGCTACCCAATTTCGCCTCTGTCCACGTTGACCTTGAGTTTACTCAACAAACCAACGCTTCCAGTGAAAACCAACCCATTAATCAGAAAATCATATTTTCATGATTGAACATATCCGTATAGAGTGAGCTTGGGTTTACCCAACAACCCATCCTATAAGAACTCGGTTCTTACCATATTAATGGAAGGCGTTAGTTTTCATATACCGAGGAGGATTTAGAAACTCTAAACTCAAGTGAAGGATTATAGTCATGAAGACTATATGGAATGATTTAGGTGTCATCAATCATATTGAATCAATCCTTAGAATCATCCATCATCCAACCTGAGCATGACACAAGTCGACTGTCATCGAATGCAAGTCGCCTTAAGCCACTGCCCACACACAAGTCACCTTGTATGATGCAAGTCGACTTATGACACCTGCCCATGTACAAGTCGCCTTGTAATGTACTACAAGTCGACTTATACAGAGACCTTGAACAAGTCGACTTATGCCATGCACAAGTCGCCTTATCCAGGGAAAAATGCTATAATCTCTAATCGGCTAATTCCTTAATCCATGTAATTCCAATTCACAATACCATCATACCTAGGGTAATATCTGTAAATTGATGTATCAATGAACACTTCATTGATCCATAAATGCCTTATATGGTCAAACCATACATGAAAAGCTTAAAATGAGTCAAAACTCATAAATATCCAAACAATTTAAGAACACCCAAATTCTCACCCTAAGCATCTCTAGCTAGTCTATACTTTCTCAAAATTACTTCGGCACAAGCCACAAAATTTATGACGGCCAAAACAAACAAGATAATGATATATACTAACGAGACACTAATGTGACCT
The DNA here is from genome assembly GCA_029891385.1 of Erythroxylum novogranatense. Classification (NCBI taxonomy): domain Eukaryota; kingdom Viridiplantae; phylum Streptophyta; class Magnoliopsida; order Malpighiales; family Erythroxylaceae; genus Erythroxylum; species Erythroxylum novogranatense. The sequence goes on along the minus strand of CM057234.1, from coordinate 65,898,977 downwards.
TTTAGGCATCCGAAAATTCTTGGAAAAACAAATTCAAGCAATTCAATTTGGAAATCATACTAGATCAAGATAACACATTTTTAATCACATTAAAAATGGTGCAAGGCATTGGAACTGAAAAAACACACTCAATCAAGCCAAGCAAAACAGTCCCAACAATTTTCACAAAACTGTCCAGTTCTGCATTTTGCTCGAAATGATCAATGAAACAATTTCAATAAATTCTGAGAAAATTACATAGGTTACTAAATGTTCAAAAAATGCTACCTGAAATTTTCAGGATTTTAAGTCATCAAAAACTCAGTCAACCAAAATAACAAATCCGATTCAGAAACTGTGTTCATCAGCACAGCAATTCCCAACAGCATAGAATAAATTCGTGAATAAATATCCAATCACCTTGAAATTCAATTTCCATGCTCATAGACATTCACCAACATCTTAGAGACATGTAGGTGAAGGAAAATCCAGAAAAAGATTTTTCTAGAATTTATTCTCGATTTTATACTCATACCTGTCCACAGAGTGTTTCACAAAACAGCATCTGGAACCTTAGGGAATTAATTAGCAAAACTATATCAAATCAAATCGATAAATTCTGAAAATTCATAGAAATATTCTCTAACATGTTATGAACAATCCTGGGCAGAAAAATTTCGAAAACTCTATCTCTATAGCAATACGAAATCTGGACAGAATGCATGCTACAACATCACAAGCAATTAAGGTTTGTGATCTAGCTTCAGTTAACACGACCCCAGACGCTCTGATACCATTGTAGGAAAATCCCGGGAGGAACATCACATGTTCCAGCAGCGGAAAACAAAAAAATTTTTCCCGGGACCTTCCCGAAAACCCAGGATCCCGGTGTCGGTATGAAAACTCAAACCTGAATAGCCAATAGAGACTATCTCTAAAGGTATCCACGCAGAGATCAGAAAACCTAACCGGATCAAACACTTTTGACCCGGGAATAGCTAGAACAGAATAAAGCCTGCTAGAGCCTACCTCTGTCCTGTGGAGAGCTTGATTCACGTTGGAACTTTGCCTTGGAGAAGAGAAAATTCGATGGTTGCCAAAGAAGAAGACTTGAAAACCCTTTCCAAGATGACCTAACCTTTTTTAAGTCTTTTGTTCTTCCTCTCTTGTTCTTCAAAACCGACGGCAACCCACTAGGCTCACACCTTAGGTATGTATTTACTTAACTCTTAAGTTTAATAACTTACCATGAGAAGTTGCCAAGTGGAAGCTTAATATTCATTCATTCTTTAACTTAATTAAATAATGAATGTTGACTTTTCAAACCTTCCTATCTTCTCCTAATTCCAACGTGGGCTAATATATATATATATATATATATATAATTAATTAATTACTTAATTAATTAACATATATATAATTACTAAGAGGTCCAGTCAAACTGGGGTCGGTCCTACCGGCCATCAAGGCCCCGATCAAACCGCTCCTAAACTTTTCTTAGCAATATTGATGTCGCGATCTCATCGGGACATATCCCAATCCATTGGGATCCATTTAATCTAATGCTCTCCATAATTGGAACTCATCCAATACTATTTTACTGATTCTCGAAACACTCTTATGCATGTGACCCTTTAGGTTCCCGGTTATGTTGGCCACTTAGATTAACACTTAATCTGAGCAAGTCATGAGCGGCGTCTAGCAACACATCATGACTCCCAATTGACTGGAAAGTAATTGGTTTGATGAATTCATCACGAACCAGATCACGAACCCTTCCATAGACAATTACTGTGCAATTCGTCCTTTCAACATCCTATACCCCACTTGGTTATGAGTATGGCCAATATGTCAACTCTTACTAGACTAAGTCTAGCCCAAGTGAAATCGGTTCTGTCGAGGACTCATTACTTTATATGTCCATGAAGACACTCTTCATGACATAGTCATGCTCGCCGAGACTTACAAAGAATGATCCGACAAGAGGCGTGGTATCTCTTACGCTATCACGTAAGTGATGAATTCTTTATTGGCTACTCAATTACCTTGAATACCTCAAGTCGCACTCCAAGCACCACCCTATGAGTAACCTCGAAGGCAACAAGGAATGGAGTCAAAGCACGTAATCAAGATTCAAGATATCCTTGAGTACCTCAAGTCTAAGGATACTTACACCATTGCTATGATGAGATTATCACCGACATTTGAATAGGACATCCATGTGATGATCTCATGGCGGGTCATCCAATGTACTTACTACCGCTAGTAAGCATCCACATGTCAACTCTAAATATCCCATATTTACAGTTTACGAGATCCACCGCTGATCCAATCAAGGAGTATAACATATGTTAGTGCATGGGATTAATGATGTCGATCTCATTAATCCTATGACTAGGAAAATTTAGATCTTGACATAATTGCACATGATAGGAATCTCGTGATTATGATCACATCATAATTTCCTTCATGCTATGTCATATATCATGGACTTCATTAATTTGATTAAAGATCAATATCAATTCATAAAGAACATCAAATAAATGAAACATGCCTTTCTTTATTTATTCATAAAGTCTGTACATGACTATGAACAAAAAGCGCTAAAGGGGATTACCTTTAGGGCACTACTCTAACAATAATTCCTCTGTTCGAGGATTGGCAAACAGAAAAGAGTTTGTAGAATCCTTAGTAGTATAAGCTACTAATTGGTCCCCGGATGAGATGAAATGATTGTTGTGATGTATATACCAAGTGGAAGTGTCAAAGAAATTGTTTAATGCCTCACGAAACCTTAGTGCAAAGGGTATTCTGATCATTCGAGTTATGCATTCAAGTTATGGCATAAACTTGGAGACAGCGAGTATAGTTGGAATTGATCCTTGTGAGATACTATGAACGATTAAACGATTGAAAAGAAATTATGGAAAATGGTTGGTTAATGAGAATTTCGTGAACTGTATCGATGATTGTAGCAAGAAATTGAGTTAAGATGAACAGACGAGTCAAGTTAATAGCGGTCATGATGGGAACAAATTGAAAATAAGTATGTACTAAATCAAAAGTGAAATGCAATCATGTTTCGAGAGGAGATTCAGGCATAACAAGTGGAACATACTACTGAAATTATATGCATTGTGTGTACAGTAATGTAGAGGATTCAACTACGTGAGTGGATTTATTGCAATGTGAAGAAAATCGGTCTCCATAAGATTTGATGCAAATGGAGATCTAAATTGAAGTTAAGAGAAATAATACCAACCCACAAAATGAAATACTCAATGAAATGGAATGTATGGAGGTACGAGTACGAATGAATAGGCATTGGCATATGTCGATGCGATTGAAAGGAAAATAAATGAAAAGAGAAATAGAGACAAGAAGTCCTAAGGGGGGAAACTAAAAATGACGTGAGGTAATGTCACCTTCATTAAGGGATCAAAAATAAAGCAATTGTAGACTCAATGAAAACAAAATTGAGTGATGTCTGTTAAAGTTAGCAGTAACCCAATAGAGATATATGCATGGTAAATAATGGTATCAATTGGAGACTATGATCATAAATGAGATGAATCATGGAGAAATTTAACACTGATGATAAGCATATCCTTTGAAGATTGGGCAGTGTATACTGAAGTTTCACTAAGTAGTATTGGTGCTATGATAAAAATTGTTCGAAGCTTTGGAGACCTTAGATATGCTAAGGCATTCCTATAATGCACAAATTGTGTAATTTCGAGAACATTATTGAGTTTGAAAGGCATGCACAAATCAATACTATACTGGTAAAGGTAGAGTGTAGTCTAAAACGGTAAACAGACAATATTGAAGTAAACAGAACGAATGTAGATATTGGGTTTCCAAATCTAGGACAATAAAGAGTGTAAAATGTTAAGCAAAAGATGGGGTAAACTGAGATGTTACTAGTGTATTGAAGGTTTAGATTCAGCTCTACTGGAAAGAGGTAAGAGAGTTTAAGAGGTCAGGAGTCAAAATGGTGAGTCCCATAAAGAATCTAATCTTTCGAGTGAAATCGGAAGAATGATATTTGGTGATTTAACGAAGAAGTATGTGTATCCGACAAAAGTGATTTGAGCAAATGAATTGTTTGAAAAGCGTAAGTAATGATCGAAGCTAGACGTCCTAGTAGGAATACGCTAAAAGTGTATTTTAGCTACGAAGGATATAGAACTCTGTGATTATATGTTCGAATTTCCTACAGTGGGGAGTGCTTAAAGGTTTTGGAACTTAAAGGAATATGAGCTTGGTATATAGCTCTGAGTGACTATAGGTATAACGATGGTGATCACAATAAGGGATTGTATATTTTTGCATTAAACTGAAAAGTGCCTAATAATAGTCAAAGACCAAAATCTATTCGAGATCTTGGTGATGAGTGAGGCGAAGGAAAGTGGTGAGGAAAGCTGAATGGGTTAGATGAGGTGGAACCGGATCGGACAAATAAAATATAGTAAAATGCATATATGAATAGAGTGCGTGAACACTAAAGAACAGTGAATTGTCAAAGGAGAGATGAATCAGAGCTAAGAGTCAATGGGATATATAGGCTAAATGGGTTAGGTGAATTAACACTGGTTATAGCAAAATAGACATAGGTGTCACTGTGTTAGTACCAAAGGAAAGGGAAGTGGCAAAGACGAGATGAAGGGTTTTATTGTAAGTATCACCTTGGTAAGGTGTACTCAGAATTGACAAAAAGGGTATCAATGGAGCATGAATTAGGCTACATGTTACTGGTGAAAAAGGCTTGATAAAACGTGATAAGTGCATAAGGTTGGAAATAACGATCTACTCTGAAATAAACTGAGATAGTTGAGATAGCCAAATACGTGACTGAACGACTCATTAAGTCTATTTATTGTGATCTTTCGAAAAATAAGTCACTGATTGATGAAGTGTGTGGGAAATGTAGGGACATACGACCACTGATCAATGTCTACCATATGGAACCATCGACTGAGAATTTCGCAGACGAAATTTTTATTAGGAGGGGGGAGTTGTAACATCCCACCCCCGACGGGAAGGGTAAAATAGTAATTTGGTCCGGGGTGAGAGTGATTAGGACTAATTTGGAATTTTCATGCATATTGGTATTTGTGAACAATGAATTTTTACACATGAAAAATAACCGTACATGCATTCATGATATTTCCCGGTATTGGGTCTAAATGGAATTTTATAGTGAATAATGTGGAAATTATGTTTGAAAATTTTATTAGAGTGATCCATTATGTGTTTTACATTTTAAGGGATTTTTAGGAAATTTCCTACAATTTTCTGAGAAAAATTTCCGGACCGAAAAAACCGCCAAGTGGCGAACCAGTTGATTTTCGGTATCAAAAATTTCTATCCAATGGAACTACAATATTGGGTATATTATTTTGGGATTGAAATGAGGGCCATTGGACTTGAATGGGTCAAATTGCATTAGGGTTCTGAAGAAATCCTATTACAAGTTTTGTTCTTTAGCCTATTTTGTCTTTTCTCCTAATTGGACAAGTGTCCTTTGACTCACCATAAATTAATCTTATGTTGGTGGTTCTCCAACCTTCCACGACACTTGCAACTTCAAAGGGCCAAAGGAGTTTGTCTTCATTCTCCCTTCCTCTTCATTCACGTAGCTCCCTCTTTCTTTGCCACTTTGAAAACTTTTGTTCATCTTTCCTACTTCCCTCTACTTTGCTTTCCCCTCTTTTAGTTCACCTAAAGAGCTTGACTTAAACCTCATCCCATTTTGAGAAGGTGATGATCGTGTATGGTGTTGAGAAATAGAGGATTGGTGGATTAGTTGAAGAAGTGAAGAGATTGAAGTTGGAAAAGCTTGATTAGAGGCACATTTGGAGCGTCAATCCACCGATGCCACTAAGACTTACAGGTATTAGCTCGGAAGTACAGGTGAGTAACTGTTGGACCCCGAATCTTGAGTGACAATTTGACTATGATCAAGTGGATGAGTTGATTGAAATTAAGTTGAAGATCATGAAATAAAGAGAGAAAGTATGAAAATATGAAAAATTGTGAAATAGTTGACCTTTTTGGCATTTGAAAGTTGACTTTTGTTTGAGGCAAAATTTGATAAAATGATCTACATGAAACTTGTAGGTTATGTTAAGAGATTTTTGTGGACATAAAGTTTGTAATATTTCGATATCGGGAGTGAAAGTTATGATCAGTCAAAGTTTATGTTTGATCGGGTTTGACTTTTATTATGGTTAAAACTTTGACTGAGAAATTAACCTAGTTAGAGGTTATTTGAGCTTTGATGTTCTTCATGAGAATTGAAGGATTTGTTTTGATCTTTATTTCGATATAAAGTATGCAATTTTTCGATCTCGGAATAATAAGTTATGATTTTTACAAGTTTGTATAGAGGATAGTATCTTTGACCGAAAAATGGACTCCTGTAGGAGTTGAATTGAGTTTTATGTTCTTCTCGGAAGATTTAGAGCTTCTCTCAAGCTTTCTATAGAGACTAAGTTTGTCAAAATCGGAGTTCGGGAGTAAAAGTTATGAATTTCGGAAGTTTTTGATTATTAAGTGAAAAAAAAAAAAAAAGAGAGAAAAGTTTTAGCGCCTGCTAGGCGACGGCTCGCCTAGCAGGCGGGCGCTCATATGCCTCAGCTAGGCGACGCCTCTAGCGAGGCGGGCGCTGCCTTCAGCCCTCGAGGCAAGGCTCGCCTCATGAGCTGTGCGCCTCGCTAGGCGACGCCTCTAGCCGAAGAGCGCCTCGCCCTCATGTTTGAGGCGTCCGTACGCCATCCGACGCCGTTTTGCTCTTCTGATTTTCTTGACTTTCCTCCTTTAATCCGACCTTTGTTCACTATTTTGCTTATATCTTTTCCGTCCGACATCCGATTGAGTTGATTCTTTTTGCGTTGGATTCCTAAGACAATGAATTTCATTTTATAAGAAATTTGTGAACTTTTGAGATTAAATTAATGGTGATTAATTTAATCAAAGTGAGTCGGGAAATTTTCCGAGCATGATTCAGTGTTTTGTGAAATTCGGGATTTGTAGAGATCCGATTGAAGCGATTCTTGAGGTGAAATAAAGATAAGACAAGGGGCTACAAATCATATGAAGACATGAAATGTCAATTTTGCCCTTAGGACTTTTAATTTTTGAATTTAAGTTCGGATTAGGGTGAAATTTTTGGATTGGGAACACCTGAGAGTAATTTGAGTATAACTTTTGATCTGGGAATCGAAATGAGACGATTCTTGTTTTGAATTAAACTAGAGACATAAGGCTATAATTGTGATGAAGACATCGAGTTTCAATTCTGGGATTAAGAATGTGAAATTTTGGACGGAAATAATCATACATAGGAAATGTGTTAGAATATGGATTTTCCCGAACTGTTTCGCACATAACTTTTGATGTAGTGCTCGGAATTGAGCGCGGTCAGTGGCGTTGGATTCGTATGAGTGAGAGGAACATTTCTCGAGCAGGAAGTTTTGACAAATTCCTTCAAATCGATAGTGCGAATCAAACCGCAAGTAAGCGTAGCTTTAAGTTTTGAATGGAGGGCAATTTGGTCATTTGACCTTCAATTAATGAAACACAAGAAGGAGTGTCATTTTTGGCTTAATAAAGCCACGAAAATGGTCTGGAATTTCAGAAGAAAGGAAAGAAAATTAGAAGGAGAAGAAGAATGGAGAAGTTTCGGATTATGGAGAAAAGAGAGAGAAAGCTTATTTTCGATTTTTCTACTTGTTTCTTAGAGATTTTTGAGTAGATTCCAAGAAGGAAAAGAGTGGAGAATGATGAGAGCTTCCTAAGGAACCAAGAAAATTCGAATTTGGATGAGAAAGAGGTAAGAGAAATTTTTCTACTTTGAGTTTTTTTGGTGAATTTTTGGTTTAGAATTGTGAAAAAGGACTTGGGTATGTGTTATATGAAGTTAATTTTGAAGTATATGCTTTAGGTTGTGTTTAATTTTGGATGAAAAATTGATTAAGGTTTAGGCTTAATTTTATGGTTGAGAATTTTGAGATATTTTGGTGTAGAAGTATAGGAAATATGATGAATTGATGATATATGAAATCAATTTTGAAGAACTTGTATTTTGTGGTATTGAATTTGGATAAATTGGTTTAGGCCAATTTTAAGATTTGGGAATTTTTGAAATTGAGGATTTAGATGTCTTGGAATTAATGTGAATTGATGAATTGTGAGATTAATTTTGAAAATTAAGTTATTTATGAGATTGAATTTGGGTGTATTGGTTTAGGCCAATTTTGAAAATTGGGGATTTTAAAATTGGAGATTGAAATAACTTGAATGTAAATGGAATTGGTGAATTCCTAAATTGATTGTGAAAATTAAGTATTTTCGATGTGAAAATTGGATGATTATGGTTTAGGTTTTGGTAATTTGGAAGAGAGAAAAGCAAGGATCAATTGGAGCTTGAAATCAAGTTTAAGCAATAATTCGAGGTGGGTAGCATATTTATAATTTGATCTGTAAGTTTAATATGAATTTTGAAAATGAAAGAAAGCAAAATTTTGTATGCTTGATAGATTATTGGAAATGTTTGAAAATAAGAATTGATTTAAAGTTAGAAAATATGATTTCCGAATGATTTCCGAGAAATTGGTATAAGTTTAAATTCAATTGTCATAAATGCATTATTGAATTATACACATCGATTGAATGATTTGATTTTTGAAATTAGTATTTGAATGATGAATTGATTGAATTGTATGCGTTTTGTGAATGTGTGGAAAATCAAGAATTTGAAAAGTGCCTTCGGGCATTCTGAAATCTCGTTTCGATTATGTGTTATGTGGGTCGGTTAGGTCCTTTGGTGAGTCATTGCCTCTATTCGTAAAGCCTTCACTCGGCTGCCCGCTAGGGCACGGAACTCGATTCGGATTCCCTCACGGCTACTTTGGACCGCCAAGGAAAGTATAATACGTTCTGTTCTTTATCGCATGTGACCATTATCTTGCGGATATGCGCAAGACGCTTTGTTGGACCAAACCAGACTATTTTGATCATTATGTGATTTTGATTTTGTTAATGTGCGTGATAATTTGCCGATGTGATTGCATTCATGTTTATGAGAAATTTTGGAAAATGAAGAAAAGGGTTTTCAATCAGAAATTATGAAATTTGATATGAAAAGTTTGGAAAAATTGAAAAGAGTTTGAGAGAAATATTTCAAAGTTGAAAAGTTTGAAACATTAGCCCTTTTGGCAAAAAGTTTATAAAGAAACGTTTTCTGCTTATATATCAGTTTATAAATGTGTTATCCACGAGCTTTGAGCTCACCCCCTTTCATCCCTATCTCCGTGTTTGACGGAGATCGGATGAAAGAATGTGAAAACGTCGGTTTCGACATTTGAATCGTTGATTTTGAGAAATTTGGATCTTGTGTATGAATATGTTTATGACTTTAGATAAGTTTGGAAAAAGGTATTTGTGTATAAAGTTGAGAATTGTGAATGATTGTGAAATTTGTATATGAAATTATGGATAGTTTGGGAATCTATATGTATGATTGATTTGGGAATGAGATTGAACTATGAGAATAGTAGATTGAATGACAAGTATGAGATTGATTTAGAATAGGTTTGTGTCTATCTGCTGATATCCCGGACGGAGGGTCCGGTGGATTCTGATATTTGTGTGATTGATTGGCATTTAGAAGTGTTTTTTTGAACCCTTGCAGGTATGGGTTAGGATAAAGGTAGCCGTTATGCTGCCGAAATTTTGATAAAAACGGGGTTAAAAATGTAATTTGAGATTTGTATGGATGAATAAGAATTTGTATGATTGTTGAGTTTCGGGTTTAAGAATGAATTTTCCTATGGGAAATTATATGGATGTGATTGATGTAAGAAATGAGAATAAGAAAAAAAAAATTTCATAACGGATTTTGGAACGTCTTAGGATTCCCAACGCGATTATGTTCATTCGATAAGTTTTCTTTGATTATTGTTTAGGATGTCGGATGGTGCCTTTGATTTCGTTTAAACTGCGATCTGCTCGCTTGATTCGATTAGTATTTGCTTCCGCTTGCTTTTGTATTTCGATTCGATTTGCATTTGCTTCGCCGCTACTTTGAATTGTTCGCTCGCATTTTGTTTTCGATTCGACATTTCCGTTGTCCGATCTGTTTGCGATGTGCTTTGTTTTCTGATTCGAAATTTCGATCCGAAATTTCAGCTTCCCTTCGTTTCCGTTTGCTTCGGTTTCCGTTCTGCTTACGTAGTTGGGTCTCGAAAGCGGGATCCAACATTTATGGTATCAGAGCATAGAGTGAAAGTGTTAAGTTTATTCGGTTGGGATCCGGTTCCCGGATCGGGTCCCAACAGTAACCTAGATGGTTCATTCAATTATTATATGTTCAATGTGGGGAAATAATGGAGGGATTAGGATTGTGTTTATTTATGACTAGGTTAGGACGGTGGTCGATGAATTGGGAGAGCTGCCGTAGAAGTGTATCTCATTTGTGATTCTATGAATGAATGGCTTCAACGTGTGACAACTGTGATACATGAATTGATTATACCGTTCTTCGCTAATTGTGATGTGATCAATTGCTGCTATACTGTGCTTCATTTTGTTGCCTCTATTGTAGCAATCTGATTTATATGGACTGTTAAATTGGGCATGTGCATTTCATACACAAATGCATAACCGGATAATAACAACAGTTGTGATCAGAGTCGCCATCGACATCATCTTGAAAAGAGCCTTGAGCTCGAAGGGAATTAGTGCATACCCAGAGGGCTCTCCTACTCCCTAAACGCGTCTATTGTACACTATTCACTATTTATGCACTCGGTCACAACACTGTAATCAACTGGGTGTCACATGTGCATTGCATACATATTTGACTGAATATTGGAAATGGGAACAAGGCCAGAATGCCTTCCAAAATTGTGAATTGCTTGTATGTAATGACATGGTATTTCTGACTGTGATATTACTGTGAATTGATTGTGTGCTGCATGAATTTGGCGAACCATCGATGATGGTTCCTCACTGAGTTCGCAAAACTCACCCAAAATTTGCATCTATTTTTCAGGTCTTGAAGAGTACCCCGTTTGACACGGGAGTATGTCTACTGTATGCAAGGGACAGATAGAGGTCGGGATCAGTTTGCATCTGCATTAGTGTCTCATTAGTTATATTTCAAAATCTCTGTAAAATAATGCTCTGTATTTATAGTGAGCCCAATTTGGTTATGGCTTTTTGTTCATTAAATGGATTTTGTAAATTATTATTGAATGATTGTAATAACTAGAAATGTTTATTTATGAACGTGGGCTCATATTGTCTACTGTCTATTCCGCGTACATGAGTGTAATGAAAAAAAAATTTATACTGAGTTTCGACTGACTGATGTAGCAGGCCACCCTCACGGGGCACGGACTCGGATATCACCAACGATGTCGGGTTTGGGTCACGCGGGAGTGGGGTGTTACATTTCTTCATTTACACATAGTTTTTCATCAAATCTCTATTAGAGTTAAATCTTTTTTTCTTCTACTTTTTCCTACTCCTAAGTTCGGTTTTCTTTCTTTTTCCTCAAGAAAAATTGAAACTTGTTAACCTCTACAATGGTGTACGTGGGTGCATAAGAGTTAGGGTTTTTGGAGATTTTGAATATGTTAGATCTTTAAACAATTAAGCTTGTCATAGTTCTTTATTTTTATATAAGATGAGGCATGCATCATGTTAGCTTATTGTGAAATGGTTAGGAAATAGTGATATGCATATTTGCTGAAAAGTGAGTAAGGAATTTTTGGATATGCCATATTTGTTGTTCTGCATATTTGACGATCAATATATTATAAGATGTTGTTGAAGATTTTCAGTTCGAAAAATCATTGAAAGCGTGTATAAGTAGAGTGTAGAAAATTATGAAAAGTTGATATGTGTATATGTTTTCATGGTTTTTAGGTGAAATTTTGGGTGTTTTTAAAAATGAACAAAAACAAGTTTAGAGTTATGGAAAAGATGCCAGATGATGTTTGAATATGAGAAAGATATGTTAAGTCAAACCAGACTTCACGTATTAAATAATTTTGATAATAAACAAAGAGAAATATACAAATGAAAAGTAGATGGATGCATAAAAGAAAAGCGAAGGAAGAAATATGATGACGGAAGAAAAGCGAAGGAAGGAAAAAGCGAGGCGGAAGAATAATGAAGGAAGAAAAAGCAGAAGGAAGAAATAACAGACGGAAGAAAAAGCAGAAGGAAGAAAAAACAGACGGAAGAAAAACAGAAGGAAGGAAAAGCAAACGGAAGAATAATGAGCGGAAGAAAAGCGAAGGAAGGAAAAGCGAGACGGAAGAATAACAGGCGGAAGAAAAGAAGGAAGAAAAAAAGGCGGAAGAAAAGCGAAGGAAGGAAAAGCGAGCGGAAGAATAAGACGGAAGAAAAATAAAAGGAAGAAAAGCGAGAATGAAAAGCGAGCGGAACAAAAATCAGACGGAAGCTTTACAAAGAGAAAAGCAGACGATACAAAAATTAGACGGAAGCTTTACGAAGAGAAAAGAAGACGATACAAAAATCAGACGGAAGCTTTATGAAGAGAAAAGCAGACGATACAAGAATCAGACAGAAGAAAGAAACATCGGTTTAACAAGCGATTCTGAGTTAAACTGAATAACCGTTTCTTTAAAGATTCAAGAAGAAGATATTCAAGAAACAGTTGAAGACCCGATTATAAATAAGAGTCGAGATTGAAGTCAAAACGACTTTTGAGAAAAATGAATGAAACTCTGAGTATTCAAACATCTGACTATCTGAGAAAAATTGTGAACTATTTTTCAAGTGTACATTGTTAAGAGCAACTCTTTTGTAAAAAGCTCTTTATTAGTTTTCATTTTGAAAAGTGTTACAGGTAGCTGAAGAGGCTAAGAGTAAAGAATACTTGTTGTTAAGAGACTGAAGAGGCTCGGTCAAAGAATACTTGTAAGCAGTTAGGAGATAGTGAAATCTCGAAGGATATCGAGGATCGGGCGTAGCCCAGTTTGGGGTGAACCAGGATAAATTCGTGTTTCTCTCTAACTCTTACTTTACTTAAATCGTAGTTCTCATTATTATCAAAGGTTTTCAAACTAGTCAAGAATTGATTTAAGATAAGTTTTACGAAAGAACAAGCAATTGTTATTGAAGGGATTAACGAAAAGTTTATCACAATTCAACCCCCTTCTTGTGTATCTTGATCATATTATTACTCAATATATTAACGTGTGATTTACTTCAATTGGTATCGAGCAAGGTGTTCAAGAATCACTCTAATAAAGTGTGAACTAAAAAATGGTGGAATCACACACGTATATTCTTTGAAGGAGCCTCGGTCACGGACCTCCGGCATTGATGGTGAAGACTACCACTATTGGAAGGATCGGATGAGATTGTTTATCGAGTCTACTCACATTGACCTTTGGGACATCATCGAGTGGACCATACACACTGAAGATGATGATAAAATCCAATTCCACGAGAAAGATGGACTATGAAAGAGAAAGCAAGATTTCAACTAAACTCCAAAGCGAAATTTTCTTGAGTTGTGCATTGAAGCGAAGCGAGTATGACAAAGTTCATGGATGTGATCTTGCCAAAGAAATGTGGGATACATTATCAATTCCACATGAAGGAACAAATCAAGTCAAGGAGTCCAAGATAAGTATTTTGGTGCATCGAAGACGAGTTATTCAAGATGAAAGAAGAAGAGACCATTGATCAAATGTTTGGAAGATTCCAAACAATTGTTAATGGACTAAAAGCTCTTGGAAGAACGTACAACAGTCAAGACCATGTTCGAAAGATTTTGAGGAGTCTGCCCAAAAGATGGAGACACAAAGTAACTGTTGTACAAGAAGCCAAAGACTTAAGCGTACTGAAGCTTGATGAATTGCTTGGATCGTTGAAGATACACGAAGTAGAGCTTGATGCGGAAGATAAGCCCAAGAAAGAGAAGTCCATAGCGCTCAAAGCAAGTCAAAAAAATCACAAAATCCAGAAGAAGAAAACAAAGAGGAATACATCAAAGGCTTTAAAGATTGAAGAAGCAAAGTCAGAATCTGAATCAAGTGATGAAGACGATGAGCTATCTTTCATTTCAAGAAAGATAAGAAGAATGTGGAAAAAGAAGTCCAAAGGAAATTCAACATTTAGAAGGAACAGCGGCAAAGACGATGAAAAAGTCGATAAAGCATCCGTTACATGTTATGAATGCAAGAAGTCGGGACATTACAAGTCCGAGTGTCCAATGTTGAAAAGACAACCCAAAAGGAGTAGGGATAACAAGAAAAGCATGATGGCAACGTGGGAAGATCTGGACTCATCGAATCGATACAAGTTGAAGCGTCGTAACATGCTAATATATATCCGGTAGTGAAGAAGAAAGTGATGAGGAGGTAACTTCTAGCTATAATGATATACAAGATGCATACTCGAATTGTTAGAGGATTCTCATGCTATTCGAAGCAGTACAAGTTGAAGAAGAAATATGTAGAAAACCTCAAACATACTCATGAGATAGAGAGTGAGAATATAAGTTTGAGAAAGCAAGTTGAGGAATTGAATAACAACAAAGTTATAGATAGATCCAGAAGAGATTAATCAATTGAAAGCGAGAATTAATAATCTCTCAATTGATCTAGCTAAATTACTGAGATAGTACAAAAAGATGAATGAAATGATAGGAAAATCTGAGACATCCGGGGATAAAAGCTGGATTAGGGTTTACTAAAATAAGCCCCGAATTACGTAAAATCAATTGCTCAAAAGATAAGAAAAGATATCAATCAGGTTTTCAGAAAGGTCATCAACGTTTTCATTCTACACCTTATTATCATTCGTTACATCATACTAACCCTAAAGGACCCAAGAGAATCTAGGTACCTAAAAATAAGATAATATCTCCTACAGAAATCCTTCTTTGGAAGAACCAGCAAGCACCATTGGTATTTGGACAGTGGATGCTCGCGTCACATGACGGGAAACAAGTCTATGTTCCTAGATCTTCAGTACAAGAAAGGAGGATCAGTAAATTTTGGAGACAACCAGCAGGGAAAGATAATCGGGTTTGGTAAGATTGGTAAGAATTCCCATGCATGCATTAACAACGCATTACTAGTTGATGGTTTAAAGCATAACTTGATAAGTATTAGTCAATTATGTGATTTTGGTTTTGAAGTTACTTTCAATCAAAATTTTGTGAAGTCGAAACAAAGATGATTCCATCTTCTTTTCAGCCAAAAGAGCGAAACAATCTTTACAAAATTGATTTAGGCGATTTTCGGTCTCAAAATATTTCATGTTTTTATCTATCGAAGATGAAAGACCGATCGGCATAAAAACTAGGTCATGTCGGTTTTAAACATATTTCAAAACTTTTGAAACATGATTTGGTAAAGGTTTGCCACAAATTCGTTTTGACAAAGATTTCTTTTGTGAAAGTTGTCGAAAGGAAACAAGTTAAAACCTCTTTCTCTTCAAAACATTTAATAACGCCATCTAGACCACTTGAGTTGTTACATATGGACTTATTTGGTCCAACAAGAACAATAAGTCTTGGTGGAAAGAAGTATGGACTTGTGATTGTTGATGATTTTACAAGGTTTTGTTGGATACTTTTTCTATCACATAAAGACGAGTCTTTCAAGTGCTTTAGAAACCTTTCCATGAGGTTACAAAATGAAAAAGGAATGTCTATAGCCAGCATAAGGAGTGATCATGGTGGAGAATTCGAAAATGAGAAGTTTAGAGTATTCTGCAAAGAAAATTGAATTTTCCATAACTTCTCTGCCCCAAGGACTCCGCAGCAGAATGGAGTTGTTGAGAGGAAGAATAGGACGATTCAAGAGATGGCAAGAACAATGCTGTGCGAGATGAATCTTCCTAAATACTTCAGGCGAAGAAGTCATCAATACAAAGATGCTACATTCGAGAATAGAGTGTTCTGCGACCAATCTTCAAGAAAACTCCTATGAGTTGTGGAATGGAAGGAGACCAAACATTTCTTATTTCCATCCTTTAAATTTGCAAGTGCACTAGTCGAACACAAAGGAAGCTCTGGACAAATTTGATGCAAAGACATTTTCAGAATTTTTCTAGGCTATTCTCTCACTTCAAAGGCATTTAGAATCTTCAACCTCACCTCAAAGGCATTGAAGAAACTATTCATGTTAAGTTCGATGATAGGTCTCAACCCAATAAGGAAGAGGAATCGGAAGATGATCTTTATTAAAGTGCCTTTGACGCAAAGGTAAGGAAGTATCTTCATCGAAACACCTCATGATGAAAAGACGGACATTTCTAAAAACTTTGAGTTAAAGAAAGATTGGACATACAAAAGCTTTCATCCTAAAGAGTCAATTATTGGAGAAACCTCAGAAGGTGTAAGAACAAGGTCCAAGTTCAGAAGAGAAGCCAACATGGCATTTATATCTGAAGTAGAACCTAAGAAGATTGATGAAGCTCTAAAAGATGAAGCATGGATATTAGCTATGCAAGAGGAGTTGAATCAATTCAGTAGGAATAAAGTCTGGTCCTTAGTTCCTAAACCTGAAAAGAAATCCATTATTGGTACTAGATGGATATTCAAGAATAAGCTAGACGAATCAGGAAAAGTAAGTCACAACAAGGCAAGATTAGTAGCACAAGGCTATAATCAGTAGGAAGGAATAGACTACAATGAGACATATGCTCCAGTAGCAAGACTTGAAGCAATAAGGATACTGCTTGCATATGTTGTTTGCCATGACATAAAGCTTTTAGGATGGATGTAAAAAGTGCATTTCGAAGGGTTTTATAGATGAAGAAGTCTATGTCAAGCAACCTCCGGATTTGAGGATATAAAGTATCCAGATCATGTCTGAGACTTCATAAAGCCTTATATGGATTGAAACAGGCCCTAGAGCATGGTATGATCGTCTGAGCTCATTTCTTATAGGAAATGGATTTACTAGAGGTAAAGTAGACAAAACTCTTTTAGGAAAACTTGAATAATGATTTTATTATTGTGCAAATCTATGTTGATGATATTATTTTGGAGCAACCTCAAAAGGTTATGCATGAGCTTTGAAAATATGATGAAAATGAATTTGAGATGAGCATGATGGGTGAGTTAAAATTCTTTCTTGGATTGCAAGTAAAGCAAACTAAGGATAAGATTTTATCCATCAACAAAAATATGTCAAAGAATTGTTGTCTAAGTTTGATATATGCGTGTTAAAAGTATGTCTACACCGATGCATCCTTCAAACTTGTTGTCAAAAGACGAAAGTGGTAAGAAGGTGGATCAAACCCTATTTAGAGGATGATTGGTTCTTTGCTTTATCTTCTGACAAGTAGACTGACATTCTATTAGGTGTATGCTTGTGTACAAGGTTTCAGCCGATCTAGAGAATCTCATTACATTCTTTGTAAAGCGAATTTTGAGATATCTCGCGGTACTCCGATCTTTGCAATGTATGAGAAAGGTAAAGATTTCAGGTTGAATGGATATTGCGATGCAGACTATGCCGGTGATAGGATCGAAAGGAAGAGCACGAGTGGTGGTTGTCACTTCCTTGGACCAAACACAGTGTCATGGTCAAGCAAGAGAAAAGCTCGATTGCATTATCAATCGCCGAAGTTGAATATATGTCCGCATGAAGTTGTTGTTCACAATTGTTGTGGATCAAGTATCAATTGGAGGACTACTCAATACAAGAGGAAGAGATTCCAATATCTTGTGACAACACCAAGCGCCATCGACTTGTCAAAGAATCCAATTCAACATTCAAGGTGAAGCACATAGAAGTCGACATCATTTCTTGAGAGATTACGTTCGGAAGAAAGTCGTGGATCTACAATTCGTGGAAGCGAAATATCGATGGCGGATATCTTCACAAAACCACTAAGTGAAGATCGCTTTAAAGAAATCGAGCCGAACCTCAATATGGTGATGTTAACAGACCATTCATCCGGTTTTCGTAAAGAAGAAAGCAGACAGACGGAGGAGTTAACGGACCATTCATGCTTTTTTATAAAGACAAGGCAGATAGATGGCGAGTTAATGATTGATCATCTGATTTTCAAAAGAAAAGACAATGAAACGGTGGAGTTAAGCGGCGTTGACGGTTTCAGACTTAAAACTTCTTTCACAAGGAAAAGTTTTTAAGGGAAAAAGGCTGTCAAATCATCGAGAAGTATAATCGTTCTAGAATTTGTAATAAAATCCCTAAAACTGACTTTTGGGATTCCTACCAAATTCAGAAATTGCTAGTTCTCTGAAATCTCTCTGAAAATTCTTCAAGCAAGTTCCTATTCAACAGAATCAGCAAGATGTATGCCAAGCCTATTTTACGAGTTGATCCAGGATCAGGATGGGGAAGATTGGTAAACTTCGAAGAACTAAGAAAAGAACAGATGGATATAAATAGGAGATAATCGGCGAGGATGGAGAAACTTCTTTCAAATACGAGATGAAGTCTATCTCCAAGAAATTTATGAGTTCTAGAAGAATACTAAATCAGTAGATGATACAATCGTGTCATATGTAGACACACACTCTGTTATTGTAACAAAGGAGTTACTGGAGAAAGTTACTGAATGTCCAATGGATGGAGTTCAACCCACTAATATGGTGAAATGGATGACAAAGCTCAAGATGAATGAAGATGAAGTTAGTCGTCACTCTATGGACACAATAACCCAATGAAAGGAGAGCCTCTTGGCTGGTACCAAAGGCAAGGTATTGTTCACGATTCTATGTGGTGTATCTTCACCGAGAATAGGTTCAAGACATCGGTCACTACCTGGATGAACAATGCATCTTTCATCTTCTAAATCATCACCCAATAGATTTACCATATTTGATTTTTCAGTATATGGTAAAATCTATAAAGGATACAAACACCGTCCTTATGGGATCTTTGTTGACAAGAGTGTTCAAAGAATCTGGCATCAGATTGGAAAGGGAATCAGACAGAAGATAGCTGTCAAAAGCTATATAGATTCAACAACTGTTGCTAAAATGGGTCTGAGATTTCCAGACAGAAAAGGAGCAGAAGCACCAAGGAAAGCAACAAGCGAGGGGAGCCTATCTAGAAGAAATCCTCTATGAAGGAGATAAGATCACACTCTCAGGAATCAAAGTCAAGAAGTGTTCGATTTTTTGAATCAGAAGACTTGAAGCGTAAAGGGGAACCTCTGGTGAGTGACATTCATAAGCAAGCAAGAAGGTCACCTAGAACATAAACTGTGCGACAGAAAGAAGCCAGTCCATCCAGAGATTCAAGCCAATCAAAGCATTATGAACGAAAGAGATCAAAAGCTACAAAATCACTATCATCAATCCTTAAGAAAGATTCAGAAACTCAGTCTCAAGGAAATGGAGGAAAAAGGAAAGAAGAAGAACCTGAAAAGAAGAAAGCACAATCCAAGATATCACCAAGGTTAAAGAAAATGAGTGCGAGAAAAGAAGAAAGTCCAACAACATAGACAAAGTCTAAGAAGGCAAGCAAGAAGAGATCATTGTTGACACTTCTGAGAAAAGTCTGCTGCGAAGTCTTTATTAGTCTTGTTGATGTTCTTTGAAGTTAATATGGAAGCCGCCATCTTGAAGCGATTGTGGAAGCTATTACGGGTAATATTAAGGATTCTCACAAAGTTCTTAATAATCCAATTTTGAAGAAGTAGTTCCTACTACTTTTCAGTCTACACTTGTCCACAAACAAGTTGCTACTCATGTTATGGGTAAGAAGGCTACTCAAAAGTTGTGAGTGTGATGACTAATGTTCCATCCAAGTATTTAAGCATTCAAAGAGAAAGTTGGGAACACAGATTGGTTGTAATAGAGAGAAGAAGACCAAGTCTGTCATCATCGAGACAAACCAAAGAGATATGTGAAAGCCTTCTTCAAATCAGTTGAATATGATAATGGCATTTTACATCATTGGATAGGGGTTACAAAATTTCTATGATCAATCAAGAGAGTTGGAAGAGAACCATATCCACCGAGCCATTTGGAGAGCGTCTCACTTCTTATCCTATCTGAATAACGATCGATAATCAAGGTGGTACCGATCTTCAACCACCAAATTTTGTTGAACTCAAGTATGAGAAGCTGAAGCTAAAAGTTCAACCAGAGCCAGTTGTGGATGACATGACTTCTGATCAAATTGAAGAGGCAGTAAAATTGATTGATGAAGCATGTGAAGAGAAAAGGAGTGGAAATTCTATCTGCGTATATCAAGATCCAGGACCAAGCCTAACTAAGGCTACAGCAGAGGATCCACAGGGAGGGACTATCAGAAAGGTTCAGTATTGTTCTGTTCTGATTGGCAACTCAGAATGTTGTTATACTATTTTATAGAACATTCTGCGAAATCGACCTCTGTGGGAGATCACCTCAATTGCAAAAGCTATGCCATGGTTCGGAAGCACTTATCAACGTATACATGATTCCTATGATCTTGATATTCATGAACAAGCTGTATTTATTCCTCCACCTCCCCTACAAATCATTGAAACAAATGTCTTTAACAAGGAAGCTTATACAACAACAGTGGCTATCATTGAAAAGTAAGTTGTTGAGACAGAATCCCCGACTGCAGATGAATCATCAGCTTTAAAGAAGCATGTTCAGAAACTTGATAAGGATATGAAGAAGATTAAGAAGATGCTGAAAAAGTTGGTGAAGCAGATTGGGAAATAATTTTTTTTTATCAATAACAAATAGGGAGAGTAGGGAGAAGGAAGAAATCAGCTGGAAGGATAAAGCAGAAGTTATTTTTTTATCTCAATACTTCTGTATACTTGATACTTTTCATATTTTTTCTAATTCACAAGTATTTCTTATCATCAAAAAGGGGGAGAATGTTAAGTCAAACCAGACTTCACGTATTAAATAATTTTGATAATAAACAAAAGAAATATACAAATGAAAAGTAGATGGATGCATAAAAAAAAAGCGAAGGAAGAAATAATGACGGAAGAAAAGCGAAGGAAGTAAAAAGCAGAGCGGAAGAATAATGAAGGAAGAAAAGCGAAGGAAGAAATAATGACGGAAGAAAAGCGAAGGAAGAAAAAGCGAGCGGAAGAAAAAGCAGAAGGAAGGAAAAGCGAGGCGGAAGAATAATGAGCGGAAGAAAAGCGAAGGAAGGAAAAGCAGACGGAAGAATAATGAGGCGGAAGAAAAGAAGAAGGAAGAAAAGCGAGCGGAAGAAAAGCGAAGGAAGGAAAAGCAGACGGAAGAATAACAGACGGAAGAAAAACAGAAGGAAGAAAAAGCACAAGGAAAAACAGACGGAACAAAAATCAGACGGAAGCTTTACAAAGAGAAAAGCAGACGATATAAAAATTAGACGGAAGCTTTACGAAGAGAAAAGCAGACGATACAAAAATCAGACGGAAGCTTTACGAAGAGAAAAGCACACGATACAAGAATCAGACAGAAGAAAGAAACATCAGTTTAAGACAGTTACGGAGTTAAACTGAATAACCGTTTCTTTAAAGATTCAAGAAGAAGATATTCAAGAAACAGTTGAAGACCCGATTATAAATAAGAGTCGAGATTGAAGTAAAAACGACTTTTGAGAAAAGTGAATGAAACTCTGAGTATTCAAACATCTGACTATCTGAGAAAAATTGTGAACTATTTTTCAAGTGTACATTATTAAGAGCAACTCTTTGTAAAAGCTCTTTATTAGTTTTCATTTTGAAAAGTGTTACAGGTAGCTGAAGAGGTTAAGAGTAAAAGAATACTTGTTGTTAAGAGACTGAAGAGGCTCGGTCAAAGAATACTTGTAAGCAGTTCGGAGATAGTGAAATCTCGAAGGATATCGAGGATCGGGCGTAGCCCACGGTTTGGGTGAACCGGGATAAATTGCGTGTTTCTCTCTAACTCTTACTTTACTTAAATCGTAGTTCTCATTATTATCAAAGGTTTTCAAACTAGTCAAGAATTGATTTAAGATAAGTTTTCTGAAAGAACAAGCAATTGTTATTGAAGGGATTAACGAAAAGTTTATCACAATTCAACCCCCCCCCCTTCTTGTGTATCTTGATCATATTATTACTCAATATATTAACGTGTGATTTACTTCAAGATAGATTTTAGAGAAGAAGTGAAAACAAAGAGAGAAAGAAGAGAGTTTCAGTGGATGAGAGAAAAGAAGAGAGTTGAACTAGGGTTTCATCTTTCTTAGTTTTTAAGAGAGATTTTAAGGTTGCTCAAAAGGGAATAAGAAAGAGGAAGAGAAGAGCTTCCGTTTAAGCCAATAATCTCAATATTTGGGTGAAGACTCAAGGTAAGCTCATTTTCAATCATTTGGATTTTGGAAGGGTTTTGGTTGATGAAGTGTAGGAAATGCAAATATTTAAGTTTTCTAGAATTGATTTTAGTAAATGTGTTTTGGGGGTTCTCAAATTGGAATTCCTATTGAATTTGGAATTTTTTCAATGTTAAGGGAATCAAAAGAGGAAAAAGTAACAAGAGGATAGGCATTTTGAGCTAGTTTATAAGTAAGGAAATCACGTGGGCTACATTTTTATAAATGAGTAATAAGCCATTAATGTTTCTTCGAAATCAAGAAAGTTAAATATTTTCAATTGGATTATAAATGTGCATTTATTGCTCTTAGAATGCTTTGAGAAAGTACTATGTGTTTGGTATGTGAATATTTCATCGATGATTTATGAAAAGAATATGAAAATGATTTTTGAAAAAGATACTATGTTTATGAAATCACTTTTCAGAAAAATTCCATTTTCGGCAACAAGTTTACAAGTTATGGAATAAATGTTATGTGAGTTTGGTGTGGTCCATTCTATATGTCAAGTGCACTTTGACTAAAGGCTTGTCCCACCTACCTGTTAGAGGAATGGAGCTCATTCGCAAACTTCCTCTTGTTCACGACTACACAAAACTACTATATGGGATTGTGATAGTTCGTTCTGTTTACGAATATATAAGACCATTATGTGGGAATGTGTTAGTTCATTCTATTTATGGACCTCCCAAACCATTTTGATGTGCTTATGTATTGACAAGTTTATTGAAAACTTGATTTGGGTTGCTTATAAATTGTTTGATAAATTAAGAATTAGGAAATATGTGTTTCATTATTCAATCTGAGTTTTACAATGGAAATGAATACTTCAATAGTTTTTGCTTGTTTCTCTATTATAAAACTGTTACCCACGAGCTTTTAAGCTCACCTTCATTCCTTCTCATCTCCAGCTGATGACCAAGAGATCGAGTGATCGAGATTCAAGGCATCACTCAGAACTTGCATATTTTTGTATTTTAAGTTAGTTTATAGAAAACATCAAATTTTATCCTTTTTTACGATTACTCATTAATGTCAAGTTTGTATATTTTTGGGTTTTGATATAGTATGGCTTTAAATGCCCATTAAAGCTTTGAAAAACTCTTATCTTTGGATGTTAATGAAATATGAATTGTGTATGGATGATGTTGAGTTGAAATTAGGTATACTTGAAGAAGTTATCAACTTGAGATGATCAATTTTGAACATAAGTTATCGTTTTATATAAAATTGAGATGTTATGGAAAAGAAAGATAGAAATTTGTGAATGACGAGAATTAGTTATAAGTAATGAATTAAATGTGCAGAGATTAGAGAGTTTAATGAAGTAAAGTTAGTAGTTGAATGGTTATGTATATGACCTTCCAAATTTGGGCATTACATTTTCAAGTTTTCATAGGGGAAAGCTTTATGTTCTGACTTCAGGGGAAAATTTGCATTAGTCTAGGCTGAATTAGATAAAGTTTTCTTTTTCATATCTTTCTAGTTTTCTAACGATATATAATATGAAATTTTTGGATATCGGAGTTGAGAGATATGATCATTATAAGTAGTGATGCTACAAAGGATGTATATATAGGAAAGCTTTGGCCGCGATCACACCAAGCACCCTCGCGATCGCACCAAGCACTTTTGTGATCGCACCTTCATTCCTCATGATCGCACCTTTATCCTCACAATTGCACCTTCATTCCTTGCAATCGCACCTTTATTCTCGTGATCTCACCTTTATTCCTTGCGATCGTACCCAAAGGGTTTTCTAAATCTAAACATGTTTGATTCTTTTAGCCATAACTTTGACATTCAATCTCTAAATGACTTAATTCTTGAAGCATTGGATTCCTAACACATTCTTATATCTCTCCACAAGAATTGGTAGCCTTAGTCTTTGATTAGAAAAATATTGATGGAAAGAAAGTGAGGGAATCGGTTGGAAGAGCGTGAATTGGTTATTTTACTAAACATACTTCGACATTTTAATCATATATTTAGTTGTAGAGCTCAGAATGAGATGATTCTTATTTCAAATTAAACTAGAGATATAGAGATATGATTTTTCTAAAGAATCCTTTTTGAATTTCCACTTCCTGAGTGGTATGTGCTTCTGAATTAGGCCTAGTACTTTTGATATCAGAGAAAGAAGATGAACTATTAATGGTTAAGGAGATTACATTAAACTAACCCAACAGGGTGATATGCTCACGTTTTATGACTCCGAATAGTTAGGTTCAAAAAATGGGGTCTAACAATTGTTGGTATCAGAGCCCAATTTTAGTATCTTACATGAGCATTTTTTTAAATATATGTAAAGATATATGTCAAACAGTGGCAACTAATCTTTATTCTGAGTGGCATGAGTATGAGTTACATGCATGAGCCTGTGTTAAGAGTTTAAACAAATAGAATTAATGAGAAAAGTGACACTTTTCAGAATGTGAGAAAATGAAAGTTTGTGGATAATTAGAAATGAGAAATAGTATATGGGTAAATATGACAGATAATGATTTAACGTATTTGTTTTTATGGATGAATTATTGAATATGAAACCAATATTGTACTGTGGTGTTGTAGCCCCAAATGTGATAAATATGTGAATGTATTATCATGGATTGTTTGAGGAAAATAGGGAGACAAGTAAAAATGATGAGATTAAAGTGTACAAGTAGAATGCAATGAAAACAGAAATTGTTATGATCTCAAGAAGATGAAATTGGAACTGAAGTGGTTGTTTGTTGAATATGACAAGAGTTACAATCCACCATAAAAATATATCAGTGGAATTGATATTAGAATTTCATGATGTTTATACATCTATAATTTTCAATTGATTGAGAATATACATATGAGAGATGAAATAAATGACAATAGGAAGATGAGACAGAAATAAGAAATCTTCTTGCGAAGAAGAATTTCACCGAATTAAATTAAGCAGACTAGATAGTTTATTCTTAAGAATGATCAATGAAGGAATAAATCAAAAATGATATTTGAGTCCTAATCCTAATGGAGACTCAAGCATAAGATATAGAATATGTTACTAGGAGTATATGCATTTTGTTGATGTAAAGTATCCAACTATGTGATTGGATTCTTGAATTTGAGGTGACATTAAGTATAGGAGATACAAATCAGATCTGATAAATGTGTTACCAATATAGGAAACTAAGATTTCTAATAAATTGAAATGTGTGGATAAATTAGTACGAATGAACAGACATTAGAACAACTCAATGAGAAATCAGGAAAATCAAATGAATTGAAAAAATTAATCGAGAACAGAAGTCAATTGGGAAATTGAAAATGACATGAGATAATACTACCTCATTATGGAATTAGATACTTAAAAAATCACGAGAACCAATCACGGGCACAAGGAGTTTTGGGTTATATCTGTTGGAGTTAACAATGCCCTGATAGTATTATGGTATTGAAGATTAAAATGATCTAAGAAAAATTGTGTCAATTAGTGATTATGATTATAGAGGATATTTGGAGTCTATTCGAAAAGTGAAGAGAATATTTTTGAACATTGAGATTAATTTTACACATCATGAAGTTAGAAACAACTACATGCCAAGTTCAATAAGAATGAATCTTACCTTAATCAAATAAAATGTTGGGCTGTGTAGTATCTGAACATGGCACATTGGGAGACCCAAAGAAAGTAAAAGTAATGGTAAGGTGAGAAACTACAAGGAATACATCAGAGATTTGGAGTTCTCTAGAACTAGTTGTATGTTGGATACTACCATAGAATGTTAACGGGTTTTTACTGATCTCATCCCTTGACAAAAATGTTGAAGGAAAAATGCGTAAATAGAACTGAGTGATAAATGTAAAAATAATTTTAAGGAATTATAACACTGATTTTAATTATATCGCTTCAATTTGGAGATTATGCAAGTATATAATGAAGTATCCACACCGCTTCGATGACAAGGGTAAGAATTTTGAGGATGAAATTCTTTTAAGAGAGGGAGAAATGTTGGCCCCTGAATTTTTTTCCTTTAGTTAAGCATGATTTAAATGAATTATAAGGTTTTGATAGATTTATTTTTGGAGTTTAATTGTTATGTCTATATTAGTAGGATTTATTTCATTGGATTGTTGAATTAAAAAAAGAGGTAATAATAGATGAGTGAAAATTTGGCATAACACTTAAGGATAAAAAGCCATAAGGCATGAAGGAAGGGCGAAATGAATATTTTAGACTCATTAAGGGTATAAGTGGAAGAAGAAATGTTGTCTTGCATTTTAAAGAAGGAAGAAAATGTTAATTGAAGAAGAAGAAGAGAGAAAAATACAAAACCAAAAAGAGAAAGAAGACAGTTTTAGTGGTTGAGAGAATAGAAAAGAGTTGAGCTAGGGTTTCATCTTTCTTAGTTTGTAAGAGAGATTTTGAGGTTGCTCAAGAAGAGAAAAAGAAAGAGGAAGAGAAGAGTTTCCATTTGATCCAATAATCTCAATATTTGGGTTAAGACTCAAGGTAAGCTCATTTTCAATCATTTGGATTTTTGAAAGGGTTTTGGTTTAAGAAGTTTAGGAAATGCATGGGTTTAAGTTTTCTAGAATTGATTTTACTGAATGTGTTTTGGGGGTTCTCAAATTGGAGTTCCTATTGAATTGAGAATTTTGTTAATGTTAAGGGAATCAATAGAGGCAAGAGGAACAAGAGGATAGGCATTTTGAACAAGTTTATAGGCAAGGAAATTAGGTGGGTTACATTTTTATAATTGAGTAATAAGCCATTAATGTTTCTTCCAAATCCAGAAAGTTAAATATTTTCAATTGCATTATAAATATGCATTTATTTCTCTTAGAATGCTTTGAGAAAGCATTATGTGTTTGCTATGTGAATATCGCATCGATGATTTATGAAAAGAATATGAAAATAATTTTTAAAAAAGAAACTATGTTTATGAAATCACTTTTGGAAAAAAGTGTCATTTTGGGCAACAAGTTTATAAGTTATGAAATACATGGGTTTGGTTTGGTCCATTCCGTATGTCAAGTGCACTTCGACTAATGGCTTCTCTCGCCTGCCCGTTAGTGGTATGGAGCTCATTCATAAACTCCCTCATGTTTACGACTACAAAAAACTACTATGTGGGACTATGATAATTTGTTCTGTTTACGACTACACAGGACTATTATGTGGGAATGTGTTAGTTCATTCTATTTATAGACCTCCCAAATCATTTTGATGTGCATATGTGTTGACAAGTTTATTGAAAGCTTAATTTGTGCAGCTTATAAATTGTTTGATAAATTGAGAATTGGGAAATATATGTTTCATGATTTAATGTGAGTTTTACAATGGAAATGAATACTTCAATGGCTTTTGCTTGTTTCTCGATTATAAAACTCTTACCCATGAGATTTTAAGCTCACTCCCTTTCCTCCTCATCTCCAGGTGATGAACAAGAGATCGAGTGATTGAGAGTCAAGGCATCGCTCCGAACTTGCATGCTTTTGTATTTTAGGTTATTTTATGGAAAACACAAGATTTTAGCTTTTTTTAAGGATTAGTCATTCATATAAAGTTTGTATATTTTTGGGTTTTGATGTGGTGTGGCTTAAAATTCCCATTAAAGTTTTGTAAAACTCTTATCTTTAGATGTCAATGAAATATGAATTGTTTTTGGATGATGTTAAGTTGAAATTAGGTATACTTGAAGAAGTTATCAACTTGAGATGATGAATTTTGAACATGAGTTGTTAAATATGTAAGTGAGATTTTATGGAAAAGAAAGATAGGAATTTGTGAATGATGAGAATTATTTGTAAGTGATGAATTAAATAAGTAGAGATTAGAGAGTTTAATGAAGTAAAGTTTGTAGTTGAATGGTTATGCACATGACCTTCCAAGTTTGCACATTGCATTTTCAAGTTTTCATAGGGGAAAATTTTGTTTTCTAACTTCAGGGGAAAAGCTGCATTAGTCTAGGCTGAATTAGACAAAATTTTCTTCTTGATATCTTTCTAGCTTTCCAATGATATATAGTATGCAATTTTTGGATATTAGAGTTGAGAGATATGATCATTATAAGTAGAGATGCTGCAAAGGATGTATATGCAGGACAGCTTCGCCCGCGATCGCACTAGACACCCTCGTGATTGCACCAATCACTCTTTCCATTGCACCTCCATTCCTCACAATTGCACCTTCATTCCTAGCGATCTCACCTTTATCCTCACAATCACACCTTCATTCCTTGCAATCACACCTTTATTCTCACGATCGCACCTTTATTTCTCGCGATGGAACCCGAAGGGTTTTCTAGATCTAAACATGTTTGATTCTTTTGGCCATAATTTTGACATCCGAACTCCAAATGACTTGATTCTTGAAGTAATGGATTCCTCACACATTTCTCTATCTATTTCCAAAAATTGGTAGCCTTAATCTTGTATTTGAAAAATATTTATGGAAAGAAATTGAGGGAATCGGTTGGAAGAGTGTGAATTGATTATTTTACTGAACATACTTTAGTATTTTATTCATATCTTAAGCTATAGAGCTCAGAATGAGATGATTCTTATTTAAAATTAAACTAGAGACATAGAAATATGATTTTTTTAAAGAATCCTTTTTTAATTTCCACTACCTAACTGGTGTGGACTTCGAAATCGGAGCCCAACAATTTTGGTATTAGAGCAAGAAGATGAACTGTTAATGGTTAAGGAGATTACATTGAAATAACCCTACATGGTGATACGCTCATGTTTTATGACTTCAGATAGTTGGGCTCCGAAAAGGGGGGCCAACAATTAGAAGTCAAAAGGTAAATTCTATATCTATATTGATAGTTCAAAAGGAAGAAATAACAAGGAAACTTGATAACACTTGCCATGTAGGATAAGTAATATTATAAGTTATGGATTTTTTTGGGATGAAATCAAGGAGTAGATTGTTAAGCTGGAAATCTATACTTAAATCATTAGAGAAAGTAAAATTTATAGGAATTTTCTAGGAATAAATAAAATTCCTACAATATTAGGCACATTTTGGGGTGGATATATCATCCAAGTTTCTCTTGGACTAAGAAACCAATTCAAAGACCACCCAACCATCATTTCTAAACATAAATCAAAGGAAGAAGAAACAAGATCTAAAAGATATTTAGAGATATTATTATAGGAACATATTCTCATATGTAGAATTATAAAATCTCAATGGAAATCTTAAAAATTCAAGTAGGCCAATTGGTTAAAGTTATTAAAGAAAGGAATTAAGGAACACCACTTAGTGATATTGTGAATAACATTAACAAACATGCTTTAGTGGTCACCTTAAGGACTGGAAAGGTATCAAACAATGAAGAAAAGGAAGAGGCTAAAGAAATGTGTCTAAGCAAAAAAGTGAATAGGGAGCTAAGAGTAAACTAAAAGAATCAACAGTGGAATATTGATTAAGAATTCCTTACCTAGTAAGGCTAACAAAAGAAAAAAAGAATGAAAAACTCAGTAATTCCTTAACCTTTTAAAGTAACTTCATATTTAAATTCTTATTATTTAAGCTTTTATAGATGCCTTAATCGTTAATTTTCTTAAGGATATTCTAAGGAACAAAATTAATTTAAAGAAGTTATAAACCATTACATTGAATGAAAATTGCCTAACTATCCTCTATAATAAGCTACGTAATTTTTTTAAAAATTAAACTTATAAATTAATGAATGAAATGTCAACGGTTACAAGGAAAGTAGTGAAAAACCATATAATCTAGATTTCTAAGGAAACATAAGCCCACAATTTTAGTGTCTAATAAAAACTGAGAGGAAAAGACTCTACTCTCACTAAGAAGAACCTTGAATTAGTTGTTGGTTAAGTATCAAGTTGTTCTCCTTCAACTAGTAAAGAGTTTCATTAAGAATATATTAATCTCCTCTGTACCTGGAATAGCCATAATTTCCATTACTTCTAAATCTCATTAAAAAAACCTTCCAAAGAAAGTCTTGAATATTATATAATCCTAATTGAAACTCCATCTACTATATATGATCCAATCTATAATTGTAACATCCCATTAGCTATGTTAAGACTAAAATAGTAAACATTAAAGATTACTAAGAGATTAAAAATCCATTGCATGCTCATGCATCATAAGATATACACATGTATGTGAATATTGAACTTCTGCACTTGAAAATAATTGTACATGCATTCATGGATAATTCTGGGTGTAACTGTTTATAAATGTGATTATATTGAGAATTGTGGTTTTTATATATGGAAAATTGATTTGGAGAGTGTTTAGTGATTTAGAATTTTTGGTGAATTTTGGGGAATTTCTGAAAATTTTGGGTAGATTTGGACTAGGAAAAATGCCAAGTGACAAGACAAATGATAAATGGTAGTAGAATTTACTGTTAATTGGCAATGAAAATTTTGATAAACTACTTTGAGATTATTTGACAAGTGTCATTGAAAATTGGGAGACAATTAGAACAAAAATTGGAATTGATGGGACTAGTTAAATGAAAGAACCTAGTTTAATGCTTTAGAAATTGAACATGTGCTAAGTGACAAGTGTCACTTGCCAAACCATGTCTTAAGTTATTACTCTTTTAATTGAAAGGCCCTGCTTTTGTCTCTCACAATGCTTTAATTTGGAAGGCCACTTAGTGATTTTGGTCTTACTCTCTTCTTTTTCTTCATGGGATCTCTTCTTCTTTATGTCAATTTGTTGCCAACCTCCACCAACACTAAATTGAGCTCTCTCATCTCTTACTTGCTTCCCTTTCACCTTGCTCTCTCTTTCACTCTCACCATAAACTTATCCCTGCCACCTTTGTAAGATGATGATCGTGGGCTGTATAGGAAGCTAGGGATTTTTAGCAATCTTGAAGATTTTGGAACAATATCAAGTAAGTATTGTGTGAATCCTTTAGAGTTGTTGGTTTATGAAACAAAAATGGTGACCTATTTTTCATTGCATGATCATGAAGAAATATGGTTGTTTTTCGTGAACACTATAGTTTTAAGACATGAAAAAAAAATCTTGATGCATGATTTCGAATATTTCATGATCTAGATGTCTTAAGATAGTGTAGAAACGATTTATAAGTTGAGAAGAAAAATGGAGAATGTATAGAAAAATTGAAGTGCAGAGAATGGTGAAATAGAGAACATGAAGAAGATGCATGAATGATATTTGGTTTTTAATGATATTAGAGGTTAATTACTTGAAATGGTGTTTTATGAATGTGTGTGTTATGGATGATGAAGACTATGTAAATTTCTTGCTTTTATATATATGCTTGATAAGTAAGAAGCTATGAGTCATGCTACACATGTTTTTAAGATGGATTGGTTGTGAAAATGATGTTTTAATGAGAATTAAAAGTTGATGAGTATAAAAATGAGTTTATGACCTATTTGTGTTAATGGTGAGAATGAGGAGTAGATGGAGTAGAAAAGGTAATCTTTGTATGAGTTCTGTTAGGGTAAGATTTGGAAACAAAATTGTTAGTTGATTTGGAAAATGTAGCAGCAACATCGTCTCTAAGCATGCTTCTATATTTTAACCATAACCTTTTCTCTAGTTATCCAAATGATATGATTATTAATTTGGATTAAACTAGAGACATATAGCTACATTTTTCATGAAGACATAAAATTTAGATTCTGCCTTTAAAAGTCTCAAAGTTTTAACATGAAATTGGGAACTGGGTACAACACATTGTTGGATAAATGTATATTTTGCTTTTTAATTTCAGGGAAAACAACTATATTGATGTAGGAAGATTTTGACACAATTGTCTTCATAAAAGTTGTAGATGTTGCTTTTATATTTCAAAAAGTATAAAGTAAGAAAATTTTGGATAGCAGAGTTGAGAGATAAGATCATTATAAGTTAGTAATGTTGCCTATGATGTATAAAAGCCTATGTCGCGATCGCGAGGAAGTCGAGTGTGGTCGCATTAGGGAAAGGTGCGATCCCTCACCTTGGGAATAGCATCAGGTACGATCACAATAGGGAAAGGTGTGACCATAACCTGTGAATAGCCTTGGGTGTGATCGCAAAAAGGAGAGGTGCGACTGCACCACGTTACTTCACCAACGTTTCGCCACCTAAAGGATTTTCTAGCTCTAAACATGTTTAATGGTTTTGACCATAACTTTGTCATCGGCCCTTCAAATGAAGTGATTATTAAACCAATAGATTCCTAACACACTTTACTATCTCTCCATAAAATTTGGTAGCTTTTTAAATTGAACTGAAAAATATTGATTGAAGGAAAATGAGGGAATATGTTGGAGTATTATGAACTGGTATGATTTCACTAAACATGCTTGGGGTATTTCAGTTATATCTTATTCCATAGTCATCCAAATGAGATAATTTTTTATTTAGAGTAAGCCAAAAAAATAGGGCTACAAACTACATGAAGAATTTGAAATTTGATACAGTCTTTAAGACTTTCAATTTTTGGATTGAATTTAAGTATAGTGTACTATTTCGGTATAAAAATAGTCTGAGAATGTTGAAGTATAAATCATAAGTATAAATGATACTTATGTGAGTATGGAAATATGAATGTTTACATCACGAGGATAATAGCATGATACCTGAGATTATCATCATATATGTTCTGCATATTGCATATATATACATGTGCATTATTAAACACTTATAATTATGGAAATTGTGATATATGTGTATGTTATTTGATACAAAGGAGCAAAAGGAACGTCAACCTCTAGACATTGCCAAAACTTCCAGGCATTAGCTTCAGGAGTGACTGGTGAGTAACCTAGACGATATCAGTCAATAAATTGTTTATTTTATGTTATTTTTAAATTATGATTGAATATGATTTGATTGTGTTAATTTCGGACAATGAAGGTTCGATGATTGTGATATATGAATGAGATATTGAAGTGCTATTTGTATGTGAATGTGATGAACTAAAAGTTTCATGAAATGATTGATTATGACAGATGCATTCTATACATGAAATGCATAATCGGATAATGAGAGTTTTGACCTGAGTAGCCAGTGAAACCGAGCTTAAAGCTCCAAATGTGATTAAGAGCTATAGGCTCACTATATAAAATGAGCTCTGTATCCCCAATAGATAAGGGACAGTATAAATGAGCCCAATATCTATAATAGATACGAGACAATTTATGCACTCAGTCACAACAACTTAATAATCAGAAAAGAGTCACATGAGCATTCATATGCATTTTATTAAGCATGTTGGATTGATTGAAATGCTAAATTGTCTACTCTTGAGTGAGAATGTGTTAAATGATGAGTTATGCAAAGTTGTGAAATATAGGTTATATGTATGATGTGTTGCATGAATTTATTGAACCATCGATGATGGTTACCTCATTAAGTTCGCAAAAGTCACCAAAATTGCAACATTGATTTTTCAGGACCAAGAGACGATCTTAGCTACTAAGAGGCGTGACAAGTAGTTGGCCTTGTACTTTATGAACAAGAAGAAATGACTCAAAGGTTAGTCAGTTGGGTTTAGACAGATTAGTTAGATTTTTGTGTATTTCCTCTTTCATGTAGCATCTTTTGTATCAGGATATGATGATATACACTTTCAGATGATCTAGGAAAGGTACCAATGTATAAATTTGGTTTTTAACAAATGAAAGGAGGATATTGGTTTAAATTATTTTTTTTTTCCATAAGATGTTTTTTTAAAATGATGATGTCATGTTAAATGAATGTTGTAACTAATCGTAGCGTGCCGTTATCATAGGTTATGTATTGGAATGACCTAAGGTTGTTCCGGTATGTACCCTAGGGTAAGGGGGCGCTACATTTGGTAGTATCAGAGTATGGTTGGCATCCACAGGGATCCCTAGGAAATGTTAAGCATGAAATATCATGAGAAAAGTGGATAATGATTGGGTTTATTGATTGTTATCCACCCTAGGTAATCAATTGGGGGAATCAGTTGACCTAGGATCTATAGGAGCCAGTAGAGAGTCCTCAGTATCTCAATCAGAGGAGATGCCTCAGAGAGTTCTCGAGAGAAGGGAGAGGGGGTATGATAGGCTATAGAATCAGGGGGTTGTGGATGTCTATGGCAACACAGACCCTGCTGAGGTCGAAGGATGGTTGGAAAGGACATAGAGAATTTTTTATCAGATAGACTATGAACTGGATAAGAGGTTTGATTATGTAGTGTCCTTACTGCAGGACCCGACTTACTAGTGGTGAAAGACTGTCCTAGGAAATTTCACCAGGCCTTGCCACTTGAAGTGGGAAGACTTTCTGAGGACCTTCAGGGAAAACTACATGCTCAAGATTTACTTGGATCGAAAGATGAAAGAGTTCCTAGAATTGAAGCAGGGTAGGATGTCGGTGGCAAAATATGAAATTCAGTTCAAAGAGATGATGGGCTATGCTATTTCTTTGATCCTTATAGAAGAAGACAAGTGTAGGAGATTTGAGGACGGACTTAATATAGAGAGAAAAACAAGGTTGGCAATTTCCAACCTGAGTAGTTTCACTGAGTTGAGAGTTGCTTCGATCAGACTTGATCATCTACTAAGAGAGAGACAAGTCGAGACTAGGCAAGGGTCCAAAATGAAGAGGTCTAGTGAGAGTCAAAGTGGTTTTGGTAAAAGATTCAGTAAGCACTAGAACATAGCCTTCAGACCACCAACTAAATCAATGCAGTTAGGATTTAGACAGAGGGGTGGTTTTGTACAATCAAGCAGTGGAAGAGGTACAGTGTGGAGTTAGTTACCTCCATGTGAGCATTATGGGAAGAGGCAAGGTAGTGAGTGCTGGAAATTATCTGGAGCTTGCCTTAGCTGCACCTATTTTGACCACCAGATTAGAGATTATCTTGCTACTTGAGGAGCTCAGTCTGGTATGAGTGGAGAATTGGGAGTGATGATATGGTCCAACAAAGTTAAGGTAGTAGGTCCAGACAGAGAGGCTGAGGTAGAGGTAGAGTGAGCTCTGGGAGTCCTTCTATAAGGATTGAGATGCGGGGAAACCCACCGTAATCCCGAGCTCAAGTCTATGCTATGACCAGGCAAGAGTCTATGCTATGACCAAGCAAGAGGCTCAAGACTCTCCGGACGTTGTTGCAAGTACGCCTCTTATTTATGATCATAAGACATTTACATTGCTAGATCTAGGATCTACGTATTCCTTTATCACACCGAATTTGGCATATAAGTTGCATTATGATAGGGAGTTATTACAGTATAGATTAGAGATGAGTGCACCAATAGGTAGTAGTACAGTTATAGGAGAGGTCTACAAAGGGTGCTTGATTCGAATTGATCAAGCAGAGTTAAAAGCAAATCTGATTATATTGCAACAGAGAGGGAGAGATACTATCTTAGGCATAGATTGGCACACTGCTTATAGGGTTGTCATGAATTGCTATACCAAGGAGGTAGTACTAGAATCTCCTAGTTAGCCGAGGGTAGTATTCAGAGGAATCAGTCAAGTAGTGTCAGCCAGGATGATATCCTTTATGAGTGCATTAAGGTTGATGCAGGGTGGATGTGAGGCCTATCTGACCCACGTCATTGATACTAGAGCTAAGTAGAATGTGTAGGACATTCCCGTGGTTAGGGAATTTCTGGATGTATTTCTCGTCGAGCTACCTGGTTTACCTCCAGATCGAGAAATAGAGTTTACCATTGATCTAATTCCAAGTATTGCTCCTATATCTATTCCTCTATATAATATGGCACTTGTAGAGTTGAATGAGTTAAAGTGTTGGAAAAAGGTTTTACTAGACACATTGTTTCACCTTGGGGAGCTCTAGTATTGTTTGTGAAGAAGAAAGATGGGACTTTGAGGTTATGCATTAATTATAGGCAACTGAATAGGGTGACAGTGAAGAACAAGTACCCGTTGCCTAGAATTGATGATTTGCTTGATCAACTACAGGGAGCTCAGGTGTTCACTAATCTATATTTGAGATTTGGGTATTATCAATTGAAGATAGCAGAGGCTGATGTGCCTAAAAGTGCATTCAGGAGTAGGTATGGGTACTTCGAGTTTTTAGTGATGTCGTTTAGGCTGACCAATGCCCCATCAGCTTTTATGGCCTTGATGAATAAGTTAATTTAGCCCTACCTAGATCACTTTGTAATTATGTTGATAGATGATATTTTGGTGTATTTAAAGACTAGAGAAGAACATGCTAAGCATCTGAGAGTGATTCTACAGATTATGAGGGAGAAACAACTGTATGCCAAATTCAGTAAGTGTGAATTTCGGCTAGATCAAGTAGTGTTTCTAGGATATGTAGTGACTAGACAAGGCATACAAGTGGATCTAAGGAAGATATAGGTAGTGATGAATTAGGAAGCTCCAACGAATGTGTTTGAAATCTGAAGTTTCCTAAGATTGGTCGAATATTACTGGAGATTTATCGAGGAGTTTTCTTTGATATCATCCCCTATGAAATTTTTTTGAGGAAGAATGTAGTGTTCGAATAGAATGAGGAGTGTTATAAGAGCTCTGAGGAGCTAAAACATCAGTTAATTACTGCACCGATGTTGACTATTCCATCGGGGACTGGAGGATATACGGTATATAGTGATGCTTCACATCAAAGATTGGGATGTATGTTAATGCAGCATGGCAAGGTGATTGCCTATGCATCGAGATAATTAAGATCTCATGAGATTAATTACCCGATACATGATTCAGAGCTAGCTGCAGTTATCTTTACTCTAAAGATTTTGAGACATTACTTGTATGGAGAGACCTTTCATATTTATGTAGATCATAAGAGTTTGAGGTATTTTTTGAGCCAAAAGGAATTGAACTTGAGATAGAGGAGATGGATTGAGTTACTAAAGGATTATGACTGCACGATTGAGTACCACCCGAGTAAAGCTAATGTGGTGGCTGATGCTTTGAGCAGAAAGTCTAATATCAGTGCAGCTTAGATTTAGTTATCAAAGTTACCTAACTTGATACATTTGAGAGATTTGAATGTGGAGTTGAATCTGAAACACGATGCGGCACTGATTTCTACTTTAAAGCTGAGACTTCAATTGGTATCAGAGCTCGGTTTCTAAGAATCACTGTAGCAAAGTGTGGATTAAAGATAATGACAAAATCACTTATATACATCGCAGAAGGTGCCTCAGTCACTAGACCTCTAGCATTCAACGGAGAAGACTATCATTACTGGAAAGATAGAATGCGGTTATTCATAGAATCTACTCATGTCGACCTTTGGGAGGTGATAGAGAATGGACCATATACACCGGTAGACGAAGATGGAAATCTTATTCCACGGACCAGATGGACGGCTGACCAAAAGGCGAGAATTCAACTCAACTCTAAAGCGAAGTTTTTCTCGACATGTGCCCTAAGCAGGAGTGAGTATGACAAAGTTCACGGATGCGACACTGTTGGACCCCGATCTTTGACTGAAAATTAAAATAAGTAAAATGAAATTTAAGGATTGTTTTGTGTATGTATTGTGTAATAGATGACTTAATACTTAAAGGATCTTGAAAGAAATGATTTGAATTTGATATCTTTAGGGTTTTGAATAAATTGGGATTGGTTGTGAATGTTAAAGTGGATGAGTTGATTGAAATGAAGTTTAATAGCAAGAATTAAAGAGAAAAAGTGAGAAAACATGAAAAGTTTGACTTTTTAGTCATTAATAGTTGACTTTTGATTTATGCATAATTTGAGAAAATGATCTACATAAAACTTGTAGATTATGTTGAGAGCTTTCTGTAGCCATACAATTTGCAATTTTTCGATATCGGGAGTGAAAGTTATGATCATTCAAAGTTTAGGTGTGTTATAGGTTGATTTATATTATGGCTGAAGCTTTGACTTGAAAATTTACCTAGTTATAGGTTAATTTAGCCTTGAAGTTCTTCATGAAAGTTGAAAATTTTGATTTGATCTTTATTTTGATATAAAGTATAAAATTTTTTGATCAAGGAATAATAAGTTATGATTTTTAAAAGTTTCTGTTATGATTTTAGCATGATTATTCGAGGACAGAACTTTTGACTGACAAATTGACTTTATTAGAGGTCAAATTAATTTTTGTGTCCTTCATGAAAGTTGTAGGTGACTTTCTAATCTTCGCAGTGATATAAAATATGAGGTGTTCGGAATTTGGAGTTGAAAGATATAAATTTTCAAAGTTAAATATTGTTTAGGTTTACATTAAATTGGGGCAGTACATTTGATTGGCTTTTTGACCTCTTTAGAGACAAAATTTATTTTTGAGTTCTACATGGAAGTTGTAGAGCTTCTTTCAAGCTTTCCATGGAGACCAAATTTGTCAAATTTGGAATTCGGAATGAAAAGTTACGTTTTTTGAAAAATTTGGATATATATATATATGTATGTATATAATCATATATATATATATATATATATATATATATATATACATACATATACATGTATATGTATATATATATATATATATATATATGATTATATATATATATATATATATATACATATACATGTATATGTATCTATATATATATATATATATATATAATCATATATATATATATGTACATATATGTATATGTATATATATATATTGAAATATCAGTAATTGAAGAAGTAGATATAATGAGGTCTGTGATTTTTACTGTCAGATTCATATACTACAAGTATTTCAACAGTTACAACAAAAAATAGAAAAAATAGAAACCACGCTAGAAATGGTATCAGAGCTAGCAAAACCAAAACAAATAGAAATACGAAGAGAAAAATTATGGAAATAAATAATCAAGAAGAATCATTAGAAGAAATTGAAAGTAATATAACGCAACAACTAACAGAAATCACTCAGTTACTGAAACAATTTACTTTGCAACCCTTAGAACAATATAATAAAATCACACAACCTAATATTGCAGAAAAAGATGAATTTATAGTTGACCTTAATTCTGATGAAGAATTGTATGTAGAACAAGATGAACCAGGAACTAGTGGAACTAAAATTGAACCAGATAATCCTTCTTCTGAACAAAAATCACCCAAGCGCAAAGCTTCTAATCTTCCTATAGACACTGAAAGTATTAGTAAATATGGTTATTATCAACGCGGCACTAAAATTAGAAAATATCCCTCAGAATATATACCAAAACATGTTTCCAATGAAGCAAAAGATGTTTTAAATATTGATTGTGTAACCAATATTGAACAATTAATCTTAGATTGGGTTGATAAAATACAATTGATATTACAAATTGATCGACCTTTTGGAGATATTATGAACAAAAATTCATTATGGAATTTTATTACATATAAAACATCAGGAAATGTACGTCAATTTTTAACTGAAAATGAAACAGGTTTAAAAAATACAGCCAAATATCAAGATGCTAATACTGATACTTCAACCTTTTATATAGTAGCAGCTGAGATTTATAAAGAATTTACTGGTAAAGATCTTTTATATCATAATGAAGAAATAAAAGCACAAGAACGTAAAAAAGCCCTTTGGCATCTCAATAATATGCAAATATGTAATCCTTGTTATATAGATAATTATATTTGTGAATTTCAAAAATATTATTATGAATTACCTAGATCAGAACAAGAAAATTATATACAAATTTTCATTCACAAAATACCTTATCCTATAAATATTAAAGTTGAAGAACGATTCCACAAATTAAAAAATAAGAATAAAATTGCCTATAATTTAGGAGGTGCTATACAAGTAACTAGACAAATCTTTGCTGAACAATGTTTAGCTGAAACTTTTAGAAAGAAATTAAAACATGCCGATTTTCGCAATTGTTGTGCAACCAATCCCGATGTTCCACAACAATGGGGATGTACTATTAAGAAACCATATAAAAAATCTAAATATAGATCCAAACCTTTTAGACGATATCGTTGGAAGAAATATCCTAAACACTATTATAAACAAAGACCTTATAAACCTTATATTAGACATTTTCGTAAACGACATTATAGAAAATTTAAACCTAGAAAACAAGATTGTCCACAGAAAAAGAAAAATTGTAGATGTTGGCTATGCCAAGAAGAGGGTCATTATGCAAATACTTGTCCTAAACGCAAAAATAATAACTCTAAATATACTGAAAAGGTACATATTTTACAATTAGCAAAAGAAGAACATTTAGAACCAATTGAATCTGATTACAATACTGATTCAACTATTTCTTCTATTTATCTTTGTCAATCTGAAAATGAAGAAATCACACAGAATCAATCTGAATACCACTTATATTCCAGTACAGATACAGAAAACGAAGAT
Source organism: Erythroxylum novogranatense (assembly GCA_029891385.1). Lineage (NCBI taxonomy): Eukaryota > Viridiplantae > Streptophyta > Magnoliopsida > Malpighiales > Erythroxylaceae > Erythroxylum > Erythroxylum novogranatense. The sequence goes on along the minus strand of CM057234.1, from coordinate 65,858,446 downwards.
TAAAATCAATGCATATATAGATACAGGAGCAACTATCTGCCTTGCTTCACGAAGAGTTTTAAATAATTGGAAAAAATTAGCAAAACCGTTACAAATAAGTATTGCTGATGGAAGTATAAAATTAATATGGTATGTTAGTTACTATACTCATATTCTGATAGAAAATTATACTTTCATTATTCCAGCCATTTATCAACATAATCATGAAATATCATTAATTTTAGGTAATAATTTCCTTAAATTATATTATCCCTTTGTCAATATTTACATTATATAACATTAAAACCCACAAATCAAACAACTTAATCAAAAGTCCATTATTCTTAAAATTCCTATATATAATACTAGACATTATCAAAATTACAATTAATAACTACAAAGTTAACTGAACTTCAATTTTATATACAAAATAACATGACTCTTCAACTAGAAATTCAAACTATGTTAGATCAAGTTTGTAGTGAAAACCCATTGGATCACGAAAAGAATACAAATACTCAATTAATTGAAATAAAATTAAAAGATCCCACAAGAACTTAATATAAAAATAATATTCCTATACACAAACCGATGTACAAGAATTTATTCTTGAATATATGTAATTATTAAATAAACAATTAATTAGTCCTAGTACAAGTAAACATTCTGCACCTGCTTTTTATGTCAATAATTCAGCAGAACAAAAACGTGGAAAAAGAAGAATGGTTATTAATTATAAAAAGATGAATAATGCAACTATAGGTGATGCTTATAAATTACCTAGAAAAGATTACATTATCAATAAATTAAAAGGACATACATGGTTTACAACTTTAGATGCAAAATCTGGGTATTGGCAATTACGTTTACATGATAATACTAAAGATTTAACTGCTTTTACATGTCCTCCACAAAAACATTATCAATGGAATGTTTTACCTTTTGGGTTAAAACAAGCTCCTAGTATATATCAAAGATTTATGGACACTAATTTACAAGGATTAGATAATTTTACACTTGTTTATATTGATGATATTATTATTTACTCAAATCAAACTAAAGATGACCATTTGCAGAAAGTTAAAATTGTTCTTCAAAGATGTAAAGACAAAGGATTAGTTTTAAGTAAAAAGAAAGCAAAAATAGCTCAACAAACCATCGAATATTTGGGAATAGAATTTCAAAGAAATGGATTTATGAAATTACAACCAAATATATTACAAAAAGTTACAGATTTCCCTGATAAATTAACTAGTAGAACTCATATACAACAATTTTTAGGATTATTAAATTATATATCAGATCAAGGTTTTTTAAAAAATTTAGCAAAAGAGCGTAGAATATTACAAAAGAAATGTAGTACTACAATGCAATGGAATTGGACTGATATAGACACTCATGCTGTGAGGAAACTCAAAGCATTATGTACACAACTCCCTCTTTTATACAATTATTTGTCCGAGGATCAACTTCTCGTACAAATAGATGCAAGTATGGATACATGGGCAGGATGTCTTTTGGCAAAACCTCCCAATCAATGTAAATATCATTTATGCAAATATATCAATGGAACTTTCAGTTCTTCTGAATTTAAATATCCTATTCATGAGAAAGAGACTTTAGCATGCATAAAGACATTAAGAAAATGGAAAATTGATTTATTACCAGTTTCTTTTTTAATTCAAACTGATTCTGCTTATCTTTGCAGCTTTCCCAAATTAACTATTAAAGCTAATTATAATCAAGGACGATTAATTCGCTGGCAGTTAGAATTAAATCAATATCAATTTGAGATTCATCATATTAAGTCTACTAACAATGTTCTTGCAGATATACTAACTCGAGAATGGAAGTAGCTATAAAAAATTTGGAAGAAACTCTTGCTCAAAGAAAAATGGATTTATTAAATCAGCAACAGATGATTGGAGCTATCACTAGAGATATAAACCAATTAGAAACAACCATCCAAGTATTAAGACAAAATACATCCGAAACACAGGAAGCCTTCAATACAGCTATTTCTGTACCTACCACTGTTATATCCACTACAACTACCCCTCTTTTAGTCACCCCAGCTCAAATTACTCAAAAACCAGCACCTATCTCCCAAAAACAGAGTGATGAAAATATTGAAAAATTTTATGTGATTTATAACGGTCCTATGGCAGGTATTTTTGACGCATGGCACAAAGCAGCTGTACACATTACAGGCAAATCAGGTATTTTACATAAGAGTTTTAAAACCAAAATGAAAGCAGAAGCCTCTCTGGCTGAATATAAAAAATCTCAACAGATAGAACTCAGGCCATTATATAAACAAGTTCTAGACACTCCAGCCTCCTCTTCACACAAAGTCGTGTTGGGAAAAATACCCAATATGGATAGAATCAATTCTATACCAACCAAATCTCTTCAAATTGAAACCCGTAGACTCACCTCTGAAATGTTCTATGATTGCTTTCAAAATTTAAACAACTGGACCGAAGCCCTCAAAATCCATCAGTATTATCCTCTCAACCGAGGAAAATACGAGCCTAAAGCTATTGTATTACCAGATGCAGATCCATTAATAGCTTACCTACTTTTTCAAAGTGGGCTTATAGATACCCTCTATATCACCACTTTAACTATTCTCTCTGAATTTCCTACCGGATTTATGCAAGCAATCAAAAATTATAAAGAGAAATTTGCAAAGGAACGTGAAATTTATCTCAAAATATGGAGCAGCTATCCTATCTTTGCAGAAAGCGACTCAATGAAAGATGCAGATATATTAATTCCTCGAATTGCACACATCACCATTGGCATCAGCAATGGTATTTATCCAGCTATAGACAGTCCACCAAACCATGAATTCACCTGGAATGCAGTCAACCAGTTCAATCTCAATTGTCTGGAAGGAATTTATATTCAAACAGCTCGAATCAATGCAGAATCTACACTTCGAGTCAACTATAAGGGATTTCATTTACTTATGATTTCTCTTATTAGACAACCTATTTCTCCAGAGCAGTTACAGATTATCAACAAATTCAAGACACCATTTTTAACTATTGGCGAAATATTTGAAGAACTCACCGCCTCATGGAAATATGCATTGTGTCAACAAATGCAAATACACGAAGAACATCAATGCAAATATTGTACCACCGTTAAAGGAAAAAGCATTGCAGATAATGACTCATTGGAACCCATTATTGATGAATAAGTGGCAGACAGAAATGGGACCAACAATACAGACACAGACACAACACCTACAGACAAAGGCGAATCTCTTTTTAGCCAATTTGACATAAAGCAAAGCATCTTTGCTTTTTCGTACGAAGTCGGTGTGATGTAAACATAAAGGAAGCATCTTGCTTTCTCCTGTAAATTATTAAGCTTTACTTTATGCTTTTACCTTTTGCTTTTGTCGTCCACTAATATTTGGACGCTTCTTCGTTTGATGCCTATATAATGTAAGTCGGAGCATTTGCTCAAATCATATAATAAATTCTCTCTTTCCTGTACTTCTCTCTCTTGCGTTCTAAGCCGAGGATAGGCGTCTCCAGCAAACTTGAGAAGAAAAGGTTAGATTATTTGTTATATCACCGTTTTCAATTCATAATCATTTCAATTCATTTCATGGATTCATCATACTTTAATTATCGTCAATATTTAAGAGATTGTTTATCTAATTGTTCACAACAACTCAAATATTATAATCAAATTATAACCGATACTTGTTTAATTATTCAACAAACTCCAGTTACTCCTCAAAATCAAAATGAAATTAGTCATCAGTTTTATATTCTTCAATTTCATCATGCATTAAAGTTAGATATGTTAAAACAACAAAAAATATACTTAGCCGAAATGTCTAAACTTATTAGTTAATTCTGTTTATTTATCTTTTCAGACATGGAAGATTCATATTTTAATCGAAAACATTATTTAAAGAATAAAATCAAAGAACTTGATCAAAGAATTGAAAGAATCAACAAGCTTCGAACACAATGTTATGAACTTGATCCAAATGCTCAGTGGAATAGAGATATTCGAGAAAGAGGACTCATGGATGCCGAACGTATGATCAAAATGTTAACTAATTTACAGCAAACTTTATGTCAAACAAGACAGTTTTATATTAATTGTATTACTCCCCTTATTGATTAAAACGTTTGTACTTGTTTTATAATAAATGGAAGATCAATATATTCGCAGAATTGGTGAAGGAATTTATATGACTGAACTTGATGGACCTCGCAATAAAATCCGTCAATTACAACAAACTTTAGATACATATATTGAAATGGTTATTGAAGACTTAGAATATAGTGAAAACAGTATTGAAAATATACGAGAATGTAATAGAAAAATGGAATTATTCGTTCATATAATAGAAAAACTAAATGATTTTCTCCAAAGAGATGCATCATCATAATCATGATCATTCCTATTTCTTTTTCATTCTTTGTATTCATGTGATATATCCATTTATTCAATTTTTTATTGGCTTATTTCATTACTTATGTTTTACTTAATTATCATTCTACTATTTTATCTCTTGTTGAATTATCGATTATTTCTTATGTTGTTATCAATATGGATTTACTCCTTTAATGTTTCAATATATATTAGATAAATTATTTAATCCTCTTATAGATTATCATAATCTAGAAGACGATTATTAAATTATACATGTCTTCACATTATTATCATTATTATCATTGTTCTATTTGTCAAACCTCTAATTGTTGTGTTTGTCAACAATTAGAAGAACAAATAGAATATTTAGAATATATGAAATTTCAACATTTTATTCAAATCCAATATTTATTAGCACAATTTAGTAATCAGTCAGACGTTATACAAGAAAATTTAACTCTTGAAAGACAGTTTCATCACTTTTATACTCAAGAAATAAATACTTTAGATAATATGCTTAACGATCATAAAATACATAGTAGTTGGCATAGATATGACTGAAATTAAAATTAAAGATAACGAAACGAAGATATCATAGATATAGATAATCTCAATTACAAGAAGCTCAAGGTACTTTTCATATTAATACCTTATTATCAAATGATAAACAAAACAAATCGCTAAAACTCAATTAGATTTAAAATCAGACAAGATATTCGAAACATTCTTTATTAAATCAGGTTTTAATCGCAAAAATATTATTTATTATGGTAAAATTATACATGAAACTCCCATTAGAATAGATCAGTGTAATGGACATATTCAATTTGTTTAATTAATCAAGAACAAATTACAAAACATTTACGAAAATACCTTTAGACAAAAGAACTAAAATTGGTTATATTCATTTATCCACTATTCAAATTCTTTTAAAATCTACTTTTTTCAAGGAATAGATTCACCCATTAGAATGGTGTTATCGATGAACGTATGCAAAATTTAAATGATCAAATTATTGGAATTATGAATGGAAATTTAGCTTATCAGAAAATAAAATTTAACACCCGATTAAAAATAGGTATACCCTTAAAATCAAAAAATTTAGAAGATACAATTACACTTGCTTATAAATTTTATAAAGATAATTGAATGATTCCAGGACAATATCCTTTTCTATAACCTATCAAATTAGTTATGCTTTAACTAATTCTCACCATAGTATTGAATTTAAAAATACAGATCGTATTTATATAGATCAATTATTCTTGACGCCGCTAAAGTAGGAACAAATTTCCGCACTACTTTAAGCCCTTTACCCGCCATACAATTACCTTTTCAACCAACTCCTTTAATACGAATAGACATTCTTTCTCCGATCATCGCATCTACTTCTACTCCTTTGATAGATGATCTCCATCATTAAGAACCAAACTTCCTTTAGAATTTATGGCTAAAGCATTAGACAAAGAACTCGAATTAGAAAAGACAAAGATACAAAGTAAAATCACAGCACCCCATTATATCTACTTCTTCAATTACTGATATTTCAATGAAACTCGATGATATAAAATCACAAACTAAAGAATTATATTCTTATATTAAACATACCTTATGAGTATTGGACAAGAATTAGAAGAGTTAAAAACACAAATTAAAGTAATTATACAACAACAGATTCATATACTACAAGTATTTCAACAGTTACAACAAAAAATAGAAAAAATAGAAACCACGCTAGAAATGCTAGGCTTATAAGATTTGGTTCCGCCCTACCTTCAACTCGAGTTTTGGGTAGATAAGTGGTATCAGAGCTTACAGGTAACCCCCATGTCTTGTGTTCGAATCGCAGTGATAACCGTCCTGTATTCCACAAGTTCTAGGGTAGTATGGGCTATTCGAGCATGGGCTATCGCGGAAGCGTGGTGGGCTGATAAGATTTTTCACCCAAAACTTGACTCGAGGTTTGGGAACCAAATCTTATAAGCCCACCACTTTCCGCGATAGCCCATGCTTCTCGAGAATAGCCCATACTACCCTAGAACTCAGGAATAGGTGACTGCTATCATCGCGATTCAACACAAGACATGGGGTTACTAGAAGCTCGATACCATTTCTATTAAGAAACCATATAAAAATCTAAATATAGATCCAAACCTTTTAGGCGATATCGTTGGAAGAAATATCCTAAACACTATTATAAACAAAGACCTTATAAACCTTATATTAGACATTTTAAGTAAACGACATTATAGAAAATTTAAACCTAGAAAACAAGATTGTCCACGTAAAAGAAAATTGTAGATGTTGGCTATGCAAGAAGAGGGTCATTATGCAAATACTTGTCCTAAACGCAAAAATAATAACTCTAAATATACTTGAAAAGGTACATATTTTACAATTAGCAAAGAAGAACATTTAGAACCAATTGAATCGATTACAATATCGATTCAACTATTTCTTCTATTTATCTTTGTCAATCGAAAATGAAGAAATCACACGTAATCAATCTGAATACCACTTATATTCCAAAGATCATATCTGAAAACGAAGATTAAAATCAATGCATATATAGATACAGGAGCAACTATCTGCCTTGCTTCACGAAGAGTTTTAAATAATTGGAAAAAATTAGCAAAACCGTTACAAATAAGTATTAGCGATGGAAGTATAAAATTAATATGGTATGTTAGTTACTATACTCATATTCGATAGAAAATTATACTTTCATTATTCCAGCCATTTATCAACATAATCATGAAATATCATTAATTTTAGGTAATAATTTCCTTAAATTATATTATCCCTTTTGTCAATATTTACATTATATAACATTAAAAACCCCTGAAATCAAACAACTTAATCAAAAGTCCATTATTCTTAAAATTCCTATATATAATACTAGACATTATCAAAATTACAATTAATAACTACAAAGTTAATCGAACTTCAATTTTATATACAAAATAACATGACTCTTCAACTAGAAATTCAAACTATGTTAGATCAAGTTTGTAGTGAAAACCCATTGGATCCTGAAAAGAATACAAATACTCAATTAATTGAAATAAAATTAAAAGATCCCACACAAGAACTTAATATAAAAAATAATATTCCCTATACACAAACCGATGTACAAGAATTTATTACTGAATGTACAGAATTATTAAATAAACAATTAATTAGTCCTAGTACAAGTAAACATTCGCACCGCTTTTATGTCAATAATTCATGAGAACAAAACGTGGAAAAGAAGAATGGTTATTAATTATAAAAGATGAATAATGCAACTATAGGTGATGCTTATAAATTACCTAGAAAAGATTACATTATCAATAAATTAAAAGGACATACATGGTTTACAACTTTAGATGCAAAATCTGGGTATTGGCAATTACGTTTACATGATAATACTAAAGATTTAACTGCTTTTACATGTCCTCCACAAAAACATTATCAATGGAATGTTTTACCTTTTGGGTTAAAACAAGCTCCTAGTATATATCAAAGATTTATGGACACTAATTTACAAGGATTAGATAATTTTACACTTGTTTATATTGATGATATTATTATTTACTCAAATCAAACTAAAGATGACCATTTGCAGAAAGTTAAAATTGTTCTTCAAAGATGTAAAGACAAAGGATTAGTTTTAAGTAAAAAGAAAGCAAAAATAGCTCAACAAACCATCGAATATTTGGGAATAGAATTTCAAAGAAATGGTATCAGAGCATTTCTAGCGTGGTTTCTATTTTTTCTATTTTTTGTTGTAACTGTTGAAATACTTGTAGTATATGAATCTGTTGTTGTATAATTACTTTAATTTGTGTTTTTAACTCTTCTAATTCTTGTCCAATACTCATAAGGTATGTTTAATATAAGAATATAATTCTTTAGTTTGTGATTTTATATCATCGAGTTTCATTGAAATATCAGTAATTGAAGAAGTAGATATAATGGGGTCTGTGATTTTTACTGTATCTTTGTCTTTTTCTAATTCGAGTTCTTTGTCTAATGCTTTAGCCATAAATTCTAAAGGAAGTTTGGTTCTTAATGATGGAGATCTGTCTATCAAAGGAGTAGAAGTAGATGCAGTATCGGAGAAAGAATGTCTATTCTGTATTAAAGGAGTTGGTTGAAAAGGTAATTGTATAGCAGGTAAAGGGCTTAAAGTAGTGCGGAAATTTGTTCCTACTTTAGCGACGTCAGTAAATAATTGATCTATATAAATACGATCTGTATTTTTAAATTCAATACTATGGTGAGAATTAGTTAAAGCATAACTAATTTGATAGGTTATAGAAAAAGGATATTGTCCTGGAATCATTAAATTATCTTTATAAAATTTATAAGCAAGTGTAATTGTATCTTCTAAATTTTTTGATTTTAAGGGTATACCTATTTTTAATCGGGTGTTAAATTTTATTTTCTGATAAGCTAAATTTCCATTCATAATTCCAATAATTTGATCATTTAAATTTTGCATACGTTCATCGATAACAGCCATTCTAATGGGTGAATCTATTCCTTCAAGAAAAGTAGATTTTAAAAGAATTTGAATAGTGGATAAATGAATATAACCAATTTTAGTTCTTTTGTCTAAAGGTATTTTCTGTAAATGTTTTGTAATTTGTTCTTGATTAATTAAACAAATTCGAATATGTCCATTACACTGATCTATTCTAATGGGAGTTTCATGTATAATTTTACCATAATAAATAATATTTTTGCGATTAAAAACCTGATTTAATAAAGAATGTTTCTGAATATCTTGTCCTGATTTTAAATCTAATTGAGTTTTAGCGATTTGTTTTTGTTTATCATTTGATAATAAGGTATTAATATGAAAAGTACCTTGAGCTTCTTGTAATTCGAGATTATCTATATCTATGATATCTTCAGTTTCGTTATCTTTAATTTTAATTTCAGTCATATCTATGCCAACTACTATGTATTTTATGATCGTTAAGCATATTATCTAAAGTATTTATTTCTTGAGTATAAAAGTGATGAAACTGTCTTTCAAGAGTTAAATTTTCTTGTATAACGTCTGACTGATTACTAAATTGTGCTAATAAATATTGGATTTGAATAAAATGTTGAAATTTCATATATTCTAAATATTCTATTTGTTCTTCTAATTGTTGACAAACACAACAATTAGAGGTTTGACAAATAGAACAATGATAATAATGATAATAATGTGAAGACATGTATAATTTAATAATCGTCTTCTAGATTATGATAATCTATAAGAGGATTAAATAATTTATCTAATATATATTGAAACATTAAAGGAGTAAATCCATATTGATAACAACATAAGAAATAATCGATAATTCAACAAGAGATAAAATAGTAGAATGATAATTAAGTAAAACATAAGTAATGAAATAAGCCAATAAAAAATTGAATAAATGGATATATCACATGAATACAAAGAATGAAAAAGAAATAGGAATGATCATGATTATGATGATGCATCTCTTTGAGAAAATCATTTAGTTTTTCTATTATATGAACGAATAATTCCATTTTTCTATTACATTCTCGTATATTTTCAATATCTTTTTCACTATATTCTAAGTCTTCAATAACCATTTCAATATATGTATCTAAAGTGTGTTTTAATTGACGGATTTTATCATGAGGTCCATCAAGTTCATCATATAAATTCCTTCACCAATTCTCGCGAATATATTGATCTTCCATTTATTATAAAACAAGTACAAACGTTTTAATCAATAAGGAGTAATACAATTAATATAAAACTGTCTTGTTTGACATAAAGTTTGCTGTAAATTAGTTAACATTTTGATCATACGCTCGCATCCATGAGTCCTCTTTCTAATATCTCTATTCCATCGAGCATTTGGATCAAGTTCATAACATTGTGTTCGAAGCTTGTTGATTCTTTCAATTCTTTGATCAAGTTCTTTGATTTTATTCTTTAAATAATGTTTTCGATTAAAATATGAATCTTCCATGTCTGAAAAGATAAATAAACAGAATTAACTAATAAGTTTAGACATTTCTGCTAAGTATATTTTTTGTTGTTTTAACATATCTAACTTTAATGCATGATGAAATTGAAGAATATAAAACTGATGACTAATTTCATTTTGATTTTGAGGAGTAACTGGAGTTTGTTGAATAATTAAACAAGTATCGGTTATAATTTGATTATAATATTTGAGTTGTTGTGAACAATTAGATAAACAATCTCTTAAATATTGACGATAATTAAAGTATGATGAATCCATGAAATGAATTGAAATGATTATGAATTGAAAACGGTGATATAACAAATAATCTAACCTTTTCTTCTCAAGTTTGTTGGAGACGCCTATCCTCGGCTTAGAACGCAAGAGAGAGAAGTACAGGAAAGAGAGAATTTATTATATGATTTGAGCAAATGTCTGACTTACATTATATAGGCATCAAACGAAGAAGGCCCAAATATTAGTGGACGACAAAAGCAAAAGGTAAAAGCATAAAGTAAAGCTTAATAATTTACAAGAGAAAGCAAGATGCTTCCTTTATGTTTACATCACACCGACTTCGTATGAAAAAGCAAAGATGCTTTGCTTTATGTCAAATTGGCTAAAAAGAGATTCGCCTTTGTCTGTAGGTGTTGTGTCTGTGTCTGTATTGTTGGTCCCATTTTCTGTCTGCCACTTATTCATCAATAATGGGTTCCAATGAGTCATTATCTGCAATGCTTTTTCCTTTAACGGTGGTACAATATTTGCATTGATGTTCTTCGTGTATTTGCATTTGTTGACACAATGCATATTTCCATGAGGCGGTGAGTTCTTCAAATATTTCGCCAATAGTTAAAAATGGTGTCTTGAATTTGTTGATAATCTGTAACTGCTCTGGAGAAATAGGTTGTCTAATAAGAGAAATCATAAGTAAATGAAATCCCTTATAGTTGACTCGAAGTGTAGATTCTGCATTGATTCGAGCTGTTTGAATATAAATTCCTTCCAGACAATTGAGATTGAACTGGTTGACTGCATTCCAGGTGAATTCATGGTTTGGTGGACTGTCTATAGCTGGATAAATACCATTGCTGATGCCAATGGTGATGTGTGCAATTCGAGGAATTAATATATCTGCATCTTTCATTGAGTCGCTTCGCAAAGATAGGATAGTCGCTCCATATTTTGAGATAAATTTCACGTTCCTTTGCAAATTTCTCTTTATAATTTTGATTGCTTCAGATAAATCCTAGGAAATTCAGAGAGAATAGTTAAAGTGGTGATATAGAGGGTATCTATAAGCCCACTTTGAAAAAGTAGGTAAGCTATTAATGGATCTGCATCCGTAATACAATAGCTTTAGCCCGTATTTTCCTCGGTTGAGAGGATAATCTCGATGGATTTTGAGGGCTTCGTCCAGCTTGTTTAAATTTTGAAAGCAATCATAGAACATTTCAGAGGTGAGTCTACGGGTTTCAATTTGAAGAGATTTGGTTGGTATAGAATTGATTCTATCCATATTGGGTATTTTCCCAACACGACTTTGTGTGAAGAGGAGGTCGGAGTGTCAGAACTTGTTTATATAATGGCCCGAGTTCTATCTGTTGAGATTTTTATATTCACCAGAGAGGCTTCGCTTCCATTTTGGTTTTAAAACTCTTATGTAAAATACGATTTGTTCGTAATGTGTACAAATGCTTGTGCCATGCGTCAAAAATACCGCCATAGGACCGTTATAAATCACATAAAATTTTCAATATTTTCATCACTGCTTTTGGGAGATAGGTCTTTGGTTTTTGAGTAATTTGAATGGGGTGACTAAAGAGGGTAGTTGTAGTGGATATAACGGTGGTAGGTATGCGAAATAGTGTATTGAAGGCTTCTGTGTTTGGATGTATTTTGTCTTAATACTTGGATGGTTGTTTCTAATTGGTTTATATCTCTAAGGATAGCTCCAATCATCTCATTCTTGATTTAATAAATCCATTTTCTTCGAGCAAGAGTTTCTTCCAAATTTTTATAATCGCTTCCATTCTCGAGTTAGTATATCCGCAAGAACATTGTTAGTAGACTTAATATGATGAATCTCAAATTGATATTGATTTAATTCTAACCGCCAATAATTAATCGTCCTTGATTATAATTAGCTTTAATAGTTAATTTGGGAAAGTGCAAAGATAAGCGTAATCAGTTTGAATTAAAAAGAAACCGTAATAAATCAATTTTCCATTTTCTTAATGTCTTTATGCATGCTAAAGTCTCTTTCTCATGAATAGGATATTTAAATTGTAAGAACCGAAAGTTCCATTGATATATTTGCATAAATGATATTTACATTGATTGGGAGGTTTTGCAAAAGACATCCTCGCCCATGTATCCATACTTGCATCTATTTGTACGAGAAGTTGATCCTCGGACAAATAATTGTATAAAAGAGGGAGTTGTGTACATAATGCTTTGAGTTTCCTCACAGCATGAGTGTCTATATCATCCAATTCCATTGCATTGTAGTACTACATTTCTTTTGTAATATTCTACGCTCTTTTGCTAAATTTTTAAAAACCTTGATCCGATATATAATTTAATAATCCTAAAATTGTTGTATATGAGTTCTACTAGTTAATTTATCGTGGAAATCAGAACTTTTGTAATATATTTGGTTGTAATTTCATAAATCCATTTCTTTGAAATTCTATTCCCAAATATTCGATGGTTTGTTGAGCTATTTTGCTTTCTTTTTACTTAAAACTAATCCTTTGTCTTTACATCTTTGAAGAACAATTTTAACTTTCTGCAAATGGTCATCTTTAGTTTGATTTGAGTAAATAATAATATCATCAATATAAACAAGTGTAAAATTATCTAATCCTTGTAAATTAGTGTCCATAAATCTTTGATATATACTAGAGCTTGTTTTAACCAAAAGGTAAAACATTCCATTGATAATGTTTTTGTGGAGGACATGTAAAAGCGCTAAATCTTTAGTATTATCATGTAAACGTAATTGCCAATACCCGATTTTGCATCTAAAGTTGTAAACCATGTATGTCCTTTTAATTTATTGATAATGTAATCTTTTCTAGGTAATTTATAAGCATCACCTATAGTTGCATTATTCATCTTTTATAATTAATAACCATTCTTCTTTTTCCACGTTTTGTTCTCTTTGAATTATTGACATAAAAAAAGTGTAATGTTTACTTGTACTAGGACTAATTAATTGTTTATTTAATAATTTGCACATTCAGAATAAATTCTTGTACATCGGTTTGTGTATAGGAATATTATTTTTATATTAAGTTCTTGTGTGGGATCTTTTAATTTTATTTCAATTAATTGAGTATTTGTATTCTTTCGAGATCCAATGGGTTTTCACTACAAACTTGATCTAACATAGTTTGAATTTCTAGTTGAAGAGTCATGTTATTTTGTATATAAAATTGAAGTTCGCTTAACTTTGTAGTTATTAATTGTAATTTTGATAATGTCTAGTATTATATATAGGAATTTTAAGAATAATGGACTTTTGATTAAGTTGTTTGATTTCGTGGTTTTAATGTTATATAATGTAAATATTGACAAAGGGATAATATAATTTAAGGAAATTATTACCTAAAATTAATGATATTTCATGATTATGTTGATAAATGGCTGGAATAATGAAAGTATAATTTTCATCGAATATGAGTATAGTAACTAACATACCATATTAATTTTATACTTCCATCGCTAATACTTATTTGTAACGGTTTTGCTAATTTTTCCAATTATTTAAAACTCTTCGTGAAGCAAGATAGTTGCTCTGTATCTATATATGCATTGATTTTAATCTTCGCTTTTTCAGATCATCAGATCGAATATAAGTGGTATTCAGATTGATTCTGTGATTTCTTCATTTTCGATTGACAAAGATAAATAGAAGAAATAGTTGAATCAAGATTGTAATCGATTCAATTGGTTCTAAATGTTCTTCTTTGCTAATTGTAAAATATGTACCTTTTCAAAGATATTTAGAGTTATTATTTTATGCTTAGGACAAGTATTTGCATAATGACCTCTTCTTGGCATAGCCAACATCTACAATTTTTCTTTTCGTGGACAATCTTGTTTTCTAGGTTTAAATTTTCTATAATGTCGCTATTTAAAATGTCTAATATAAGGTTTATAAGGTCTTTGTTTATAATAGTGTTTAGGATATTTCTTCCAACGATATCGCCTAAAAGGTTTGGATCTATATTTAGATTTTTATATGGTTTCTTAATAGTACATCCCCATTGTTGTGGAACATCGGATTGGTTGCACAACAATTGTAAAATCGCATGTTTTAATTTCTTTCTAAAAGTTTCAGCTAAACATTGTTCAAAGAAAGATTTGTCTAGTTACTTGTATAGCACCTCCTAAATTATAGGCAATTTTATTCTTATTTTTAATTTGTGGAATCGTTCTTCAACTTTAATATTTATAGGATAAGGTATTTTGTGAATGAAAATTTGTATATAATTTTCTTGTTTCGATCTAGGTAATTCATAATAATATTTTGAAATTCACAAATATAATTATCTATATAACAAGGATTACATATTTGCATATTATTGAGATGCCAAAGGGCTTTTTACGTTCTTGTGCTTTTATTTCTTCATTATGATATAAAAGATCTTTACCAGTAAATTCTTTATAAATCTCAGCTGCTACTATATAAAAGGTTGAAGTATCAGTATTAGCATCTTGATATTTGGCTGTATTTTTTAAACCTGTTTCATTTTCAGTTAAAAATTGACGTACATTTCCTGATGTTCTAAAAGTTTCAGCTAAACATTGTTCAGCAAAGATTTGTCTAGTTACTTGTATAGCACCTCCTAAATTATAGGCAATTTTATTCTTATTTTTTAATTTGTGGAATCGTTCTTCAACTTTAATATTTATAGGATAAGGTATTTTGTGAATGAAAATTTGTATATAATTTTCTTGTTCTGATCTAGGTAATTAAAAGATTTCGGAAGCTCTCTCGCGAGGGCGATGCAAGGAGGGTGTTTGAACAAATTTTTTTAATTATTTAATTATTATTTTTGAATTATTTAATTATTTTTCCAGATTATAGGAAATATGACCCCTCTTCAATCTTTCACTCATATCTTTTCCGTCCGACATCCGATTGACTTGATTTTCGAAGCGTTGGATTCCTAAGATAGTGAATTTCATTTTTACGAAAAATTTGTGAATTTTTTAGATTAAATTAAGGGTGAATAATTTAATCAAAGTGAGTCGGAAAATTTTTCGAACACAGTTCAGTATTTTGAGAAATTATCAATCTGTGATGATCCGATTGAAGTGATTCTTGAGGAAAAATAAAATTAAGACATGGGGCTACAAATCATATGAAGAAATTAAATTTCAATTTTGCCCCTAAGACTTTAAATTTCTGAATTGAAGTTCGGATTAGTGTGCAGTTTTGGATTAAGAACATCTGAAAGTATTTTGGGCATAACGTTTGCTATGGAAATCGGAATTATGTGATTCTTGTTTTGAATTAAACTAGAGAAATAGGGCTACAATTTTTAGGTAGACATCAAGTTTCAATTTTGTGATTCAGTATGTCAATTTCTAGATGGAAATAACGTGCTGGAAAATGTATTAGAACATGAACATGATAGAAATGTTTTGAGCATAACTTTTGATGTAGTGCTCCGAATTGGATAATTTTTGTGGCATTATGAAATTAAGACTTAGAGGAACATTTCTCTAAAAGGAAGTTTTGACAAATTCCTTCAAATTGATAGTGCGAATCATATCCGCACGTAAGCATGATTTAAAGTAATTGTTAGGGGCATTTTGGTCTTTTATCTATCATTTAATGACATGGCCTCTTAATACATAAGGAGTTGTCGTTCTATAAGAGTGGAAGTCGACTTTAAGAGGAACGGAGAAGAAAATAAGAAAGGAGAACAGAGTAGAAGCTTCGACCATGGAGAAGAGAGTAGAAGCTTCGACTATGGAGAAAGAAGAGAGAGAAACTTCATTTTCGAATTTTTGAGGATTTTTTAGCATGATTTTTAAGTTGTTTTCAAGAAAAAAAAGGATGAAAAATGAAGAAAGCCTACTTTGGGAACCAAGAAATCCGAAATTTGGAGGAGAAAGAGGGAATGTTAAATTGGAAGGAAGAAAGGACAAATGGCCAAATTGAAGCTTGGAACAAATTTCTGGCATTAATTCGAGGTAGGGAGTATATTTATTTGTTGAATGTTAAGCTAAGCATGTGAAATTGAAAATTTAAGAAGCAAATTTTGATAAATTAATGTTTATATAAATGTTTGAAAATTATGATTTCAAGGATTAAATTCCTTATCAGGAAATGATTTTAGAAAATGCAAGGTTTATGAAATTCAGGGTTTTCGAATTATTTGAATAATTTGAGAAACGTGCTTTGTAAATTTTGAATAAGTTTGAATTATGATTCAAAGCAATTATTGCATTCATTGTTATGAATTTTGATTGATTGTGATGTGTGATTAAAATGATGATTTGAATTGCATTAGAATTGTTATATGATTTTCATGTGTTATGAGAATGTGTCAAGTATTGACACTATTTGATGTTATGATAAGTAAGATTTCAAAAAGTGCCTTCGGGCAATCCGAATTTTTCGGTTTTGAATTATGTGTTATGTGGGTTTGGTCAGGTCCCATCTGTGGGACGAGTGCGCACTTGTCTAGTTTTATAGCCTTCTCCCGGCTGTCTGCTAGTGGCATGGAGCTCCGATTTTGGACTCCCTTCACGGCTACATTGGACCGTTATGCGAGAAAGTGTAGTGCGTTTCATTCATTGGCCGCACAGGACCGCTATCTGCGGAATGTGCAAGACGCTCTATTTTGGACCGAACCAGACCATTTGATGTGTTATGTGCTTTTGTTTCATTTCTAAGTGTGATGCATTCATGTTTTTAAATTTGATCTTGAAATAAGAAAGAATTGAGAATTTTGAGAAATGAGAAGATAAGATTTGCAAATGTAAGATTTTGGAAATGTTTTATGAATGGTTTGAAAAGTGAAAGATTTAAAAGATAAGTTTTGAAAGGTTTCTACCGTGAAATGTTTAAAAATGACAAACTTCTTGAAAATGAGTTTTCTGCTTATTGTTCAATTTATAAATATATTATCCATGAGCTGTGTAGCTCACCCCCCTTTCATCCCCATCTTCAGGTTTCGAGCAGGAGATTGGATGAAAGAAAGTCAGGTCAACTGTTCTTTTTTGCTTATTTTGTAAATTGTGTAGTTTGGATTTTTAGAAATGGTTTGTAAATGGCTTTGAGTGCCATTCAAGTTTGATAGTGTATCTACTTTGGAATGTAGGTGATTTATGGTTTATGTATTGAATGTGAGATATAAGTTTGTATATGACTTCTATTGGTCTATGATTGGATTGAATTATGAGATTGGTATGTTGAATTGAGAATTATGGAAGTGTTAGGTATAGATGTGCGTTTGCTGGTGTTTTGGTTTCCGGACAGGAGAGTCCGATGATTTTGAGTTGTGTTTGGAAATAGAAGTGTATTTGAGCCATTTGCAGGTTTGGGTTGTTGAAAATGCAGCTGTTGTGCTGCCCAATTTTCGATAAGAAAATTAGTTATATAGCAAAAATAAATAAATAATAAGAACTTGTTTTGTTTGGATTCAAATGAAGGAGGGAATAAGAATAAGAAAGAAAAAAAATGCCAGATTTTCGTATTGGATTAGTTTTAGGTTTCCAACGCGATTGCGTTTCTCTGTTCTTTGTTCTCGGATGTCGG
This sequence comes from Erythroxylum novogranatense, assembly GCA_029891385.1. Taxonomy (NCBI): domain Eukaryota; kingdom Viridiplantae; phylum Streptophyta; class Magnoliopsida; order Malpighiales; family Erythroxylaceae; genus Erythroxylum; species Erythroxylum novogranatense. The sequence continues at coordinate 65,840,293 of CM057234.1, read as the reverse complement.
ATTCACTTTGTTAAGTTTTTGTTCCGCTTTCATATATTCGATTTGTTTGATGCGATACCTTTCCGTTTCGAGTATTCGATTTACTTCCGTTTTCACTTTATTCTGTTTCCGTATTTTGCGATTCAATTCTGCTCCGTTTTTCATTTCGTGTTATCGAATAATTTGATTTTCGATTCGAAATTTTGATGCGAAATTTCCGTTTCCATTCGCTTTCGTTTCCTCCGCTTTCCATTTTCCGGTTGGGATCCGGTCTCCCGATCTGGTCCCAACAGACACTGCAAAGGAGATATGGGACACACTATCCATCGTTCATAAAGGCACAAATCAAGTCAAAGAATCCAAGATAAGCATTCTTGTGCACCAGTACGAGTTTTTCAAGATGAAGGAAGAAGAATCTATTGATCAAATATTTGGAAGATTTTAGACAATCATCAATGAATTGAAAGCCCTTGGAAGAACGTACAATAACCAGGATCACGTAAGAAAAATCTTAAGAAGTCTTCCGAAGAGGTGGAGACCAAAAGTCACAGCGGTGCAGGATGTGAAGGATTTGAGCGTGCTAAAGCTTGACGAGTTGCTTGGATCACTGAAGATTCATGAAGTAGAGCTCGATGCTAAAGACAAGCCCAAACGGGAAAAGTCAATAGCACTGAAGGCCGGACAGAAGAATCACAAGACTCAAAGAAGGAGAAAGTCATCGAAAGCACTAAAAATTGAAGAATCAAATAATGATGACTCAAGCTAATCAGAACAAGAGTCAAGTGATGAAGATGACAAATTATCTTTCATTTCCAGGAATATAAGACGAATGTGGAAAAAGAAGTCTAAAGGAAGTCAATTCTTCAAGAAAAATAGAAAAGATGATGGAAAAAGCAGAAAAGACATCTATCATATGCTACGAGTGTAATCAACCTGGACATTACAAGTTCGAATGTCCTACTCTAAAGAAGAAAGCAAAGAAGAGTAGAGAAGGCAAGAAAAGCATGATGGAAACCTAGGAAGATCTAGATTCATCAGAATCAGACACAAATTCCGGGTCATCTGAACATGCTAATATCTGCCTAGTATCCGGGGAAGAAAGTGATGAGGAGGTAACTTCTAAATACGATAACTTGTATGAAGCTTATTCATAACTATTAGAGGATTCTCATGCTATTCTGAAACAGTAAAAACTGTTAAAGAAGAAGTGTGTAGAAAACCTCAAACATACAGAAGAAATAGAGAGAGAAAATATTTGCTTAAAGAAACAACTAGAGGAGAAAAAGAAAGTTGTAGATAAATCTGATGAGATAAATCAGTTGAAGCTTATAATTAAAAGTCTTTCATCCGATTTAGCTACCTTCACTGAGAGTACAAAGAAAATGAATGAGATGCTAGGAAAATATAGACATTCGAGTGATAAAACTAGACTAGTGTTTACGGGTAATAAGTCTCATTATCATATAAAGCCTCTTTCTCAAAATAAAGGGTATTACCAAACACGTTTTCATCAACAATTTAGTAAAAGGCATCAAAGAACTCATTATATGCAGATTACTAACCAGAAAGGACCCAAGAAAATATGGGTACCAAAGAGTAAAATAGTTTCTCCTACAGATATCCTTCCTTGGAAGATGCGACAAGCACCGTTGGTATTTAGAAAGTGGTTGCTCGCGACATATGACGGGAAGAAGGTCTATGTTCCTATATCTTTAGTATAAGAAGGGAGGATCGATGACTTTCGGAGACAACCAGCAGGGCAAGATAATTGAAATCGGTAAGATAGGTAAAGATTCCTTTGCATACATAGATAATGTACTGCTTGTTGACGATCTGAAGCACAATTTGATTAGTGTAAGTCAATTGTATGATTCTGATTTCTTAGTCACGTTCAATCAAAATCTTTGTGAAGTCAGAAACAAAGATGGGTCTATATTCTTTTCTGCCAAGAGAATAAATAATCTTTATAAAATTGACTTAGAAGATTTTCAAGATCAAAATGTTTCATGTTTTCTATCTTCTAAACAAGAAAGACTAATATGGCATAAAAAGCTAGGTCATGTCTCTTTTAAACACATTTCAAAATTGACAAAATATGATTTGGTAAGAGGCTTACCAAAAATGAGTTTTGACAAAGAATTTTTATGTGAAAGTTTTTTGAAAGGAAAAGAAGTTAAAACATCGTTTTCTTCTAAAAATTTTGTAACATCTTCTAGACCTTTAGTGTTGGACCCCGAACCTTGAAGCATGAAAATGAAATTAATGAGTGTTTTGTATGTGTATGTGATTTATGTATGATGATGGGCTGAGAAGCCTTAAGCATGAATCATGTTTAGCTATGTAAGACCCTATGAAAAATCAAGAGATTATGAATGACAAGATGATATGGAGTGTAGGAAATCATATGATTTGAGGCTGAGATTTGGATGAATTCCAAATGATAGTTGCATTGTCATAAATGATGTGCAATTTAAGAAAGTGAAGTTAGGATGAGTGTTAAATGTATATGCTGATTTAAGGGAAATTAAGGAATGATTGAAATAGATTTGGTCAAAGTTGCCTTCTTTGAAGTTTTAGCTTGTTCTTGTATCTTTCCAACGAGACTACATGTGTAAGTTTTCGATATCGGAGTTAAGAGTTATAGTTGATTCAAGTTATGATGTTATATAAGATTTATGTTAGTGACAGCTTTGATGACATGTTTGAGAATTGTGGTTTTGATGAATCAATTTAGTTGAGATTTGAGAAATTCATGAATTGATTTTGTTGCTTGCATAGTTATGAAGTGATTAGGCCTTGGAATAAGTAAATATGTGGAGTGCATTAGTGTATATGATGGTAGTTTAGATTTGAGAAACATTGGAAGAAAGTTGAAGAGGTTTTGGAATTAGCATGTCCGTTTAACGGACATGGAAGTCCGTTTAACAGACAGCCTCGGGTCAAAAGGGCCCCTTGCTATGTGTATGTTTGTTAGACGGACACGGATGTCCGTTAAACAGACTTACTCGGATGATTTGGAACATTTTGGGCTGTATGTGTCCGTTAAACGGACATGCATGTCCGTTTAACGGATAACTACAGGTCATCTGGAGAAAAATGCGATTTTCACCAGTTTTGAGGCTGAATCTCGTTTTGAGGCCTCTAATAAGAGTTGTAGATATTGATGTTAGCTTTCAAATGGAACATGAACGAAGACATTTGGATATTTTTAGAAAACGTTATGGTGTTTGCGCCAAAAGAGTTTCAAATGGATTTAGAGTTTAAGCATGGGTTAATGTTTTGATCATAACTCACTCATCCGACCTCAGATTGAGGCAATTCTTGAAACATTTAATTCCTAACACATGTTTCCTTCTCTCCATGAAAATTTGTATCAATTGGAGTCAAATTGAAAGAGTTTGATTGAATCTCATGAAAATCGGAATGATTTGTTTTCTTCCGATCTTGCAATTCTTCTTTCCTCATTCGACCTTGCTAAATCATTTGCTTATATCTTTTCTGTCCGACATCCGAATGACTTAGTTCTCTAAGCGTTGGATTCCTAAGACAATGAAGTTCATGATTATGTGAAAATTATGAATTTTAGAGATTTAATTGAGCAAGATTATGTGAATCAAAGTGAGTCAGGAAAGTTTCTAAACATAGTTCAGTACTTTGCGAATTTTGGGATCTGTAGAGATCCGATTGAAGCGATGTTTGAGGCATAATAAAGTTAAGACATGGGGCTACAATTGCTATGAAGGAACCAAATTTCATTTTAGCCTTTAATGATGTCTATTTGTGGAAGGAAGTGAATTGCTAGAAAATATGTTAGCAAATGATATGTCCGACATGTTTGGACTATAACTTTTGATGTAGTGCTTCGAATTGAATGATTCTTAAGGCTTTATAAAATTAATACATAAAGGAACAATTCTCTATAAGGAAGTTTTAGCTTAGATTTGAGAATAATTGTCCAAAAGTGAGCATAACTTGAAGAAATATTCAGGGGCAAATTAGGAAGTTAACTTAAAGATTTGAGTATAAGGCCTATAAGAAAAGGGCAAAAGGGTGTTTTACACTCTAATTTAAATGACTTGGCATATAAGAAGAGGGGGAGTGTCGTTTTTTTTAGAAGACCCACGAAATTTCTAGAAGAAGAAAGAAGAAAGAAGAAGAAGGAAGAGAGAAGAGGAGAAATCGTGGAGGAGAAGGAGAAGGAGGAAGAAAAGGTAGGGTTTCTGAACTTTCAAGCTTGATCTTTCCATGGATTCATGAAGGAAAAGAGGGAAGGAGAAGAGATCTACCCTCCAAGCCAAAAAGAATTTCAAAAATAGAAAGAGAAAGAGGTAAGAGAATCTTCAAGTTTGAGTTTTTAGTGATTTGCTAGTTTAGAAATATGGCAAAAGGTGATGGGTTTGTGATTTCCTTGATTAGTTTTGAAAGATTTCATGATGAATTGATTTATTGTTGGATTTATGTGAGTTAAGGTTTGGGCAAAGTTTGAGAAATTGAGATTGTAAAAATTCTTGTTTTGGAAAGGTTGAAAATATGATTAGTTCAAATTTTCCTATAGTTAATTTGAGAAGTATGATGTTTATGATATTGGAATTGGATGATTATGGTTTAGGTAACTTTATATGGGAAGAGAGATAGAAGAAAAGAACAAATCGAAGCTTTGGACAAGCTTATAGCATGGTTATGAGGTGGGTAAGCTATTGTTTTATAAATGATTGAATCAATTGCTTTTGAAGGGATTTGTAAAGTGTTAAATTCATTGTTTCCAAATGATTTACGAAAATCTACAATGGTTCGGAATTGTCCGAAAATGACTTGAATTGTTTATTAAATGGATTTTTTTGAGTGAATTGATAAAGATGAGATACCCATTGGAATTCATTGTGTTAAATTGATTGATGATATGATTATGTGAACTTGTGTGATATTGTGAATGATTGACATCATGTTGAATTTGACATTACATGAAAAATTGAATTTCCGAAATATGCCTTCGGGCAATATGAGTTTTCACGCATGAATACGTGTTACATGGGTTTGGTTAGGTCCCTCATGTGGAGTAAGTGCACTGGTCTCATTTTTAAAGCCTTCTCTCGGCTGCCCGCTAGTGGCATAGAAGCTCCGTTTTTGGACTCCCCATGTAGTTTCACTTCACGCATACGACCGCTTTAAGGAATGTGCAAGACGTCTGCTTTATGGACCAACCCAAACCAATTGATGTGTTAAGTGTTTTGCTTTCTTTGGAATGTGCTGCATTTATTCATGATGCATTTCATGTTGTTAATGGTTTGAAATTTTGACAAATGAGAAATTGGGATTTTCAACTATGGGAATTTTGAAAAACGGTTTGTAAATGTTTATGAAAGATGTTGAGAATTGAAAAGCTTTTGAGAAATAAGCCTTCGCTATTTTTGATCAACTGAAACTAAGGTTTGAAAATACTTTTGCTTATCATTTGTTTAATAAACATGTTATCCACGAGCTTCCGAGCTCACCCCCCCTTTCATCCCCATCTCCAGGTATTCGAGCAGGAGATTGGATGAAAGACATCAAGATATCAGCATTTGTATATGTTTTGTACTTTGTGTTATTGGTTTAAGATTATTGGAAATGGTCTATGGCTTGAAATGCCATTAGAGTATTGTAAGCATTTTGGTTCATAATGTATTCTGGATTATGCAATTGTATAAGAACGTGAATCATGGAATTGGAAATGTGTATGGTTTTAAATTGTGCTATTTGGGTTTTGTATATTAATTGGATTGAGTTTATGAATGCAATTGGGACATATGTATGTATATTTAGATTTGGATAAATGTATTGGATGATGGGATATTAGGTGAATGTGATGAATATGATTTTGGATATGAAAAATGACTTGAAGTGGTTTAGAAATTAGGTTTGCGTTTCTGCTGAGATCCCGGACGGACGGTCCGGTGGATCATGAATTATGTGTAATTGTCTGGATACATATAGAAGTGCATTCAAGTTAATTGCAGGTTTGGGTAATTGCTAGTGCAGCCGTTATGCTGCCGAATTTTTATATGATTTATAGGGATAAGTGAAGATGTATATGGATTTATGGGTTTATTGGCATGAGTGTGATATCTGTTATGGCAAGAAATGAGAAGAAGGATAAGATCATGTGTCGTTTATAAAGAAATTGAGTTATCGCATAATTAAGAAGACCATGTTTAAAGATTGAGTTTTTTTTAATAAAAAAAATACGGTTTCCGGATTGGACTAAGGTTTCCAACGCAACAAGTTTTCTATGTTCACATTTCGGGTGTCGGAATTTGAAATTCAGTTCGAACCCACCGGTTGTATGCATTGACTTCAAGTTCATTTTTTATTTGCATTTGAATTCATTTGGTAACTGATGTGAATCCATCTTGATTTATTTCAGTTCGAATCGATCTCATTGTATTCGATCCTATCGAATTGATCTATTTGTTTGGCATTCGTATTCGATTCCATTAGTATCCGATTTGTAATTGATTCGACCTATTTGATATTCGATTTCGGTTGGATTCGATCCTATTAGCTTCACATTTGTTTCGTTTTATTCGCTTTTTCTTTCATTTTTTTTATTCCGCTTCAAGAGTGGTTATGTGAGGTCATGTTCAGTTTAAGCAGTGCTAGCGTTAAGTGTAAAGAAGTTGGGTAGCGAAAACGGGATCCAACATTTAGAGTTGTTATATATGGATTTATTCGGTCCAGTAGGACAATAAGTCTTGGCGGGAAGAAATATGGACTTGTTATTGTTGATGACTTTACTAGATTTTGTTGGATACTGTTTTTGTCACACAAAGATGAATCTTTTAAGTGTTTTAGGACCCTTTCTAGAAAGTTACAAATTGAAAAAGGAGCACCTATAGCCTGTATCAGGAGTGATCATGGTGGAGAATTTGAGAAAAAGAAGTTTAGATTATTCTGTGAGAAGAATGAAATTTCCTACAATTTTTCTGCTCCTAGGACTCCACAACAGAATAGAGTTGTTGAAAGGAAGAATAGGACGATTCAAGAGATGGCAAGGACTATGCTATGTGAGATAAATCTTCCTAAGTACTTCTGGGCAGAAGCTGTGAATACAGTGTGTTATATTAAGAACAGAATACTGTTGCGACCACTGTTGAAGAAGACTCCCTATGAGTTATGGAATGGAAGGAGACCAAACATATCTTACTTTCATCCATTCGGCTGCAAGTGCTCTATTCTGAATACAAAGGAATTGTTAGATAAGTTCGATTCAAAGACCTATTCAGGAATCTTTCTAGGCTACTCATCATCATCTAAGGCATTTCGGGTGTACAACCATATCTCAAAGACAGTTAAGGAAGCCATCCATGTCAAGTTTGATGATCGTTCCCAACCCCATAAGGAAGATGACGTGGAGAGTGAAGGTCCTTCAAAGAACTTAGAAGATACAATAGAAACTCCATCATCAGGAACTCAAGTAGATAAGGTTGATGATATTCCAGAAACTATAGGATTAAAAAGAGATTGGAAATATAGGAGTTCTCATCTAGAAGAGCTAATTATCGGAGAGACCTCAAAAGGAGTTAGGACAAGGTCCAAATTCAGAAGAGAAGCTAATGTGGCTTTCATCTCTGAAATAGAGCCTAAGAAGATTGAGGAAGCTCTTCAGGACGAAGCCTGGATTTTAGCCATGCAAGAGGAGCTGAATCAGTTTACTACAAATAATGTTTAATCCTTAGTTCCAAAACCTTCGAAGAAATCCATTATAGGAACCAGATGGGTTTTTAAGAATAAGTTAGACGAATCAGGTAGAGTGAGTCGGAATAAAGCTAGATTAGTAGCACAAGGCTATAATCAGAAAGAAGGAATAGACTACAATGAGACATATGCTCCAATAGTAAGACTTGAAGCTATTAGGATATTACTGGCATATGTTGTTTGTCATAACATAAAGCTTTTTCAGATGGATGTGAAGAGCGCTTTTCTGAATAGTTTTGTAGACGAAGAGGTGTATGTAAAGCAACCTCCTGACTTTGAGGATGTTAAGAATCCAGAACATATCTATAGACTTCATAAAGCTTTATACGGCCTGAAGCAAGCTCCTAGTGCTTGGTATGATCGTCTAAGTAATTTTCTCTTGGAGAGTGGGTTTACTAGAGGTCAAGTTGATAAGACGCTTTACAGAAAGGATTATGAGAATGAGTTTATCTTAGTACAAATCTATGTTGATGATATTATATTTGGTGCTACTTCAAAGAAGTTATGTATGAGTTTTAAGACTCTGATGAAAAATGACTTTGAAATGAGTATGATGGGTGAGTAAAAGTTCTTTCTTAGATTGCAAGTTAAGCAAACCGAAGAGAAAATCTTTATCCATCAACAAAAGTATGTGAAAGAATTGCTGTCTAAATTTGATATGAATAATGTGAAGCCTATGGCGACTTCGATGCATCCTTCGAACCTTTTGTCGAAAGATGAACTTGGTAAGAAGGTGGATCAAACCCTGTATAGAGGGATGATCGGTTCTTTACTGTATCGTACAGCAAGTAGACCTGATATTCTGTTCAGTGTATGCTTGTGTGCAAGGTTTTAGGCCGATCCTAGAGAGTCTCATTTTATTGCTGTTAAAAGGATCGTGACATATCTCGCAGGTACTACTGATCTTTGCTTAATGTTTGAGAAAGGTATAGATTTTAGGTTAATCGGATATTGTGATGCAGACTATGCCGGAGATAGAATTGAAAGGAAGAGCACTAGTGGAGGATGTCACTTTCTTGGCTCAAACCTAGTTTCCTGGTCAAGCAAGAGACAACACTCAATCGCTCTATCAACTGCCGAAGCCGAGTAAATGTCTGCCGCAAGCTATTGTTCACAAACATTGTGGATTAAATATCAACTGGAAGATTATTCAGTTCAAGAAGAGGAGATCCCAATCTATTGCGACAACACCAGTGACATCAACCTATCAAAGAATCCAATACAGCATTCGAGAGTAAAACATATCGAAGTCAGTCATCATTTCTTGAGAGACTACGTTCAGAGGAAGGTGGTGACACTACAGTTCGTTGAAACAGAATATCAATGGGTAGATATCTTCACTAAACCATTGAGTGAAGAACAGTTCAAGGAAATCAGACGGAACCTTAACATGGTTATGTTAAATGACCAGTCAAGCTAAGAGATCGTCAAAGTTAACGGCGTCAGAAACAGTGCTTTACAGCTGGTAACTTCTCCCACAAGGAAGTTGTGGAGGGAAAATCTCATAGTCTTGAGGATCCTAATGATTCTAGAACACACCGGATAAGACCCCTACGAGTAGTCTGAAACTAAAATCATTACGATTACTCTCAAGCACAGACGTTTCATCTCTCTAAAAATTTTCTTGCAATCACCTTTACCTTTGAAGAATAGCTTACTAGAGATAGTTTCTATTCAGAATCAATGGAGTCAGCCATGATGTATGGAAGACATGTGGACTTCGAATCTCTGAGGAAAGACAATATGGATGTTGAACCAGAAATCGTAGAAGATGGATGGAGAAAATTTTTTCAGGTGTGAGAACCAGTGTATACTGATGAGGTATATGACTTTTGGAAGAATGCGAATCTGGTAGATGAAACTATTGTCTCCATAGTAGATGGAATATCTATTATTGTGACAAAAGAGATAGTGGAGAAGGTAACTGAATGTCCATCGGTTGGAGAAATACTGTCAACCAAAGCCAAATGGATGTCCCAGGTTATTATGAAGGAAGAAGATGTGAGAAAACAGCTATATGGAGTGAATGACCCAAGGGAGAGGAAGACCTCAAGTTTGGTCCCAAAAGCTAGGATTTTTCATGTGATTCTGTTTAATTGCATCTTACTGAGAGCTGGGTCAAGGCATCTTGTGACTACCTTGGATGAGCAATGTTTGTTCTATTTGCTAAATCGTCGTCCCATAGATCTACCATATTTAATTTTTCATTATATGGTTAAGGGAATGAAGGATACCAACAGTTATCCTTACGGCATGTTACTCACGAGGATTTTTAGGGAATCCGGAGTCCTTCTTCAGAGAGGAATCAGAAGGATGGTATCTGTCAAGAGTTCTATTAACTCTGATACAGTAAGAAGAATGGGCCTGAAGGTGGTGATAAAAGAATAAGCAGAGTCTACAATGAAAGCTAGAACTGAGGGGGAGCGGTTACTGAAGAAGTCTCCCGCTACAAGTTCTAAGTCTCAAGTAAGAATGAGTATGCCTATCGAAGAAAGAAGAAAACTATCTGGAAGACCTTTGATCAAACAGGCGAGTTCTCAAAAAGAAGTTAGCCTAGTTCAGAGGACAGATGAAGGAGCGCTGAAAAGAACAGGGGAGAGTCTTTTGGGTGAAATTTCTAAAAGGGCAAGGAGATCACCTAGGATTCGTACTCTGAGGCAACAGGAAGAGAGGAGAACCAGAGAGTAGAGTGAGGCAGAAGTTTCTGGATCTCACGTACCAAAAGCGACAAGATCTCTAGTCTCAATCCTACAAGAAAACTCAACCAAACGGGCCAAAGAGACTGAGAAGAAGAGGAAGTCGGAGTCTGAGAAGGAGAAATCTCAAGTTCAGAAAACTCCAAGACTGACTGAAGCAGAAGAAAGACTAAAGTAATTAGTCGAAAGAAGAGTATGACTACTGCTGAGGAAGTTAGTCAAAAGAAGCATAGCAGAGTTTAGGAAACTCCCATTGTTATCCAACAGGAGGAACCAGTGGAGCTTAGCCTGGTTCAATTTATTCCCTTAACAGATCAACAAGAGGCAACAACAGAGTTAAGTTTGGTTCAGGTACCACAGGAGAAATCTGATGAACCTAGTCTGGTCATATACAACTACTCTGAATTTTTGAGAAAAGACAAGTTGGAGATCAGACTGGTTGAAGTTGTGACCAAGAGGAGGACTGCAATTGCCATTTGTGACCAACCAAGGAGGAAGGTAATGGGTGTCCTACAACCTATTTTGATAAATAGTGAGACATGGCATTTACTGAATGAAGATGAAAAGAATTTCTATGATGTCTTGAGGGATGCTGCTACAAAGCCATACCCTACAAAAATGTCCAGCAAATCATGTACTATTTGTCCAATCACAGAGAAGACGGTGATAAAGGTTGTACCGGATATTCAGCCTAGATATCCTTTGGATTTGAATAAGAGGAAGATGAAGCTATATCCTGAAGGAATAAGTGATGATCTGTCCGCAGATCAAATTGAAGAAGAAGTGCGTCGAATTGATGCAGCATGCGCTTCAAAAGAGAATATAGATGGAGCTGGTTGCAGTTTTACGGATAAGAATGAATACTATCCAGTAGGGGGAAGATTGATAACAGGGACGTTTATTGAATCCCTTATGTAGATAGTTTTACGTATTAGACCTCTATCTAATGCACTGTCTATTGAAGCTAAAGCCATACCCCTGCAAGGAAGAAAACTACTCATGCTACCTGCTCCGTATGATTTAGACCTTTTAGAACCTAATCTATCCGTTCATCCACCAATTTTTGAGGTTCTTGACGATTACATTCCATCCTCGGACGCATATGCTACAACAATTGCGTTCATAGAACCCTCAGCAGATAATGATCAACCCTCCTCACCGTTTGACTCCCAAGCTGAAATCAGCCACTTGCGCAGAGAAGTCAATGAGGTAAAGGAGATGATGAATGAAATGAAGAAGATGATGACAGAACTGATGAAGTGCCATCGTCATTGATCATTTTTTATTATAACAAATAGGGGGAGAAGAGAATGGAAAGCAGCAGAAGAGAATGGAAGGAAGCAATCAAAGAATCTCAAAGGGTGTGATTGAAGGAATCGAAGAAAAGAAAGAAGGAAGAGGAAGATTTTTTAAGATAAGATTTTTTTCTTCTTAAACGTTGTATTTTGTTTTTCTTTTTATGTATATAATTTGTTATCATCAAAAAGGGGAAGATTGTTGAGTCAAAATGACTTTACATATATATGATTTTGATGAATAACAAAGAAGAAGTAAAAGCAGAAGTAAAATAGAAAAACAGACGTAGACGCAGAAAGAAAAACATACGCAGACGCAGAATGAAAAACAGACGCAAAAGCAGAAAGAAAAACAGACGTAGAAGCAGAAAGAAAAATAGACGCAGACGTAGAATGAAAAACAGACACAGATGCAAAGTGAAAATAGACGCAGACGCAGAAATACAGACACAGAAACACAGACGCAGAAAAGCAGACGTAGAATTCAAAAGCAGACGCAAGAGTCAGTTCGAGTTAGTTACAGAACTCAACTGATTAACCGTTTTTTTCATGATTTAAGAAACAAGATTCAAGAAGCAAGAATCAAGAAGCAGTTGTAGACGAAGGCTATAAATATGAGTCAAAGTCGAAGATTGCAAAGTTAGTTGAAAGTGAGTTGATTCACGTATACGCGAACGAAGAAGCTTGTCTGTGAGATTATTGTGCAAATTAGCTGAGAGCTAGTATTACTGTAATACAGTTGAAATACTTTTGTAAGAAAGTAGTACAGATAGCCTGCAGAGGCTAAGAGTGAAAGAATACCGAGTGTAGAGACCTAAAGAGGCTCGAAAAGAATACTTGCAAACGTTGAAGAGATAGTGAAATCTCAGAAAGACTTCTAAGGACTGGACGTAGCCCACAGTTTGGGGTGAACCAGTATAAAATTGTTGTATCGTCTTCTCTCTACTCTATCTCTCTTTAAGTTCAAAGTTTTTTTATTACTTAAATATCAAAAAAGTTTTCAAAAAGGGGAATACACAATTCAACCCCCTCTTCTCGTGTATTCGTTATCGTATTATAAGCTTTGTACTAACGTGTGATTGACTTCAAAGATGAATCTGGATTCCAAATTTGAGTTAAGGGGTGAGACATTATGGTTAAAGCAGAGGCTGTGTGTTCCTAATGTGGATAATGTAAGGAAGGAAATTCTTGAGGAAGCACATATGGCCACCTATACTATGCATCCTGATACTACCAAGAGGCATAACAAGCTTAAGCAAAATTTCTAGTGGCTCGGAATGAAAAAGCAAGTAGCGAAGTATGTGTCTAAGTGTATGACATGCTAGCAAGTTAAGACTAAGCATTAGGCTCCAGTAAGGAAGCTACATTCGTTTCCCATTTCGGAGTGGAAATGGGAATGGATCACTATGGACTTCATTATAGGATTGCCTAAGACTTTGGGACAGAACGATGCGATATGGGTTATAATAGACCGGTTGACTAAGTCGGCCCACTTCTTACCTATGAGAGAAAATAACTCACTAGATCAGTTGGCCCAGAGATATATGAATGAGGTGGTGAGACTGCATGGGGTTCCAATGTCCATTGTATCAGACAGGGATCTTAAGAACTTGTAGTCTACTATAAGTACGAAGTTGAACTTTAGTACAACATTCTATCCTCAAACAGATAGACAGAGTGAAAAGACAATCAAGACTATTGAATATATGCTTAGAGCATATGTGTTGGAGTTTTAAGGAGTTTGGGATCAGTATATGGCACTGATAGAATTTGCATACAGTAATCATTATCACTGTAATATTGAGATGGCACCATTTGAGGCATTATATAGTAGAAAATGTTAGTCGCCATTATAATGGGATGAAGAGGGCTTAAGAATGGTTGAAGACCTAGAGTTGATACAATATACAGTAGATAAGGTGAATTTGATCCGAAATCGAATTAAAGCAACCTAAGATAGACAAAAGAGTTATGTGGATCAATATCGGAGGGACATGGAATATAGTATGGGAGACAGAGTATTTCTGAGAGTGTCACCTTGGAGAGGAGTATTAAGATTCAGTAAAAAGGACAAGTTGAGCCCTAAGAACATTGATCTTTATGAGATCATTAAGAGGATAGGACCTTTGGCATATAAGTTGACCTTACCAAATGAAATGTCTCAATTGCATAATGTGTTTCATATGAGTATGCTTCGAAATATCAATCCAATTTGTCACATGTAATACCAGCTCAAGAGATTGAGTTGGCTAGAGACTTAAGTTATGTTGAGAAGCCGATCAAGATTGTAGGATCTTAGATCAAGCAGTTGAGGAACAGAGTCATTCTATTGGTGAAAGTCCTTTGAAGGAATAGAGGAGCATATGAAGAGACAATATCCCCACCTATTTGAGCAATCAGATGAGAATTTTGAGAAAGAAATTTCTTTTAAGGAGGGGAGACTTTTAACATCCCATTACCTATGTTAAGGCTAAAATAGTAAATATGAAAGATTACTAAGAGATTAGAAATGCATTGTATGTTCATGCATCATATGATATGCTATTGGACCTCAAACTTTTCTTAGAAGACTAGAATTATTAAATGAGAAATGTGGATAAATTCACATTTTGTTTTGGTGCTTTTAGTGGATAAAAGATTTTGAAGTAAGAAGAATTAAGGTGAAAGTTAGAAGTAGAATGAAAGCTAAAATGAAGTTGAATTGTATAGTAAGTTGATGAAGAATATGTACATCTGTGTATGTTCTGTTGTTCGTGTTCATGATTAATCATGGACTATATATTTTTCTTTGGATGATATTGATTTGAGATGAAATTTTTGGAGTTCTAGGCTGAAAGTTATGGTCCCTGTAAAGGAAGATGTATCTTTTGTCTTTTCGATTCTTCTGTGTTTTGTATCTTCTGTCTTTTGCTTCTTCTATCTTTTTCTTCTTCTATGTTTTGTATCTTTTTTCTTTTGCTTCTTCTATCTTTCGTTTCTTCTGTGTTTTTTATCTTGTCTTTGGCTTCTTTTTTCTTTCACTTCTTTTATGTTTTGTATCTTCTTTATTTTGCTTCTTCTGTCTTTCGCTTCTTCTGTGTTTTGTATCTTCCATCTTTTTCTTCTTTTGTCTTTCGTTTCTTCTATGTTTTGTATCTTCTATTTTTTGCTTCTTCTGTCTTTCGCTTCTTCAGTGTTTTCTATCTTCTATCTTTTGCTTCTTCTATCTTTCGCTTCTTCTATGTTTTGTATCTTTTGTCTTTTGCTTCTTCTTTGTTTTGCTTCTTTTGTCTTTCGCTTCTTTTATCTTTCGCTTCTTCTATGTTTTGCTGATGCGTCTTCTTCTGTGTTTTACTGACATGTCTTCTTCTTTGTTTTGCTCCTCCTCCTTTTTGCTTCTTTTGTGTTTTGCTCCTTTTTCTTTTTGCTTCTTTTATGTTTTGCTTCTTTTTGCTTCTTCTGTCTTTTCGCCTAGCCTATCTTTTGCTCCATTTTTGAACCTTCAAAATATATCTTTAAGGCCTTCATGAAAGTTGTATATCTTGAATTCCTTTTACGAACCATATAAAGAACACCTTAATCCATTATCTATAGGGAAAGTTATAGAAATTTTTCCATTTTTTCTGTCTTTTTTCATTCGTCTACTTTTACCTTTGGCTTCGTCTAATCCTATTTCCTGGTCCATTTTGGCCCTTCAGAAGATAAAATCTGTCCTTAGGGTCTCTTCAAATTTGTAGATCTCAACGTTCTCTTTGAAATCGACCTAAAATGGTCTTAATCCAACATCTCTAGTGAAAGTTATGCCACTTATCCCGAGACAAGTTCAATATGATTGAAAACCAAACCTTGTTTGATTCGTTCAGCCATAATTTTGTTATCCGAACTCCAAATGAAGTGATTCTTGAATCACTAGTTTCTTAACCCATTTTTCTATACCTCCATAGATTTTGATAGCTTTGATATTGATTGGAAAAAAAGATAGATTGGATCAAAGTAAAGGTATCTGTTGGAAGAGTAGGAATTAGATATTTTACTAAATATGCTTCAGTGTTTTGATGATTTCTGGATCGGTAGAGCTCCGAATAAGATGATTCTAGTTTCACGATAAACTAGAGGCATGGAGCTACAAATGGTATGAACAAGTTGAAATCTAATTCAGTTTCTATGATGTTTAAATTTCCAATAGAAGTTGTGCATAGTATACTGATTTGGACAAGACCAATCCAAAAATGTTTGAAGTTTATCTTTCAAATCACTGAACCAAATGGATTGATTTTGGGTGTCATTGGAAACTTAAGACAAGGAAGAACATTTTTCTAGAAGAAAGAGTTATGTCAGAATATTCAATAGTGCTTTTGGCAAGACAATTAAGTATAAAAGACATAAGGTATAAATGGAAGGAAAAATGGGACATTTCTCAATCATTAAGGGCATGATTGGAAGAAGAAGTGTTGTCTTGCATTTTAAGAAGAGGGAAGAACAAAAATTGAAGAAAAAAAATAGAGAATGTCATGAAAAAGGGAGAGGGAAATACAAAGAGAAGAAGAGAATGAGAGAAAGAGGAGAAAACAAACTAGGGTTTTAATTGTGTTAACCTCCAAGAGAGATTTTGGAGTTGTTCAAGAAAGGAAAAAGGAAGAGGAATCGAAGAGCTTCCCTTTGAGCTAAAGATCTCTTCATTTGGTCAAGAATCAAGGGAACCAAGAGGATCCTACCCAAGAGCAAGGAGAAAGACAAACTTGACTTAGATTTTTGCAAGTGAACAAGGTGGGTAATGTATTTAGAGTTATTGTGTGATTGGGCAAATTCTTGCCTATGTGTGAATATGTGTTAAATTGTTTGAATTTGACTTATTGAAAATACATGATATCTTTAGAAAATTAAATTGTGATTTTGATCAATGTTATGCCATTGAATTGTATCATGGCATTTTGATTTGAATGGAAAGCAAAAAGAGCATAAAAAGTATGAAAGTATAAAAACATTTTGGTAAAATGATTCTGAGCATGATTATGTGCTTCTATTTAAGCAAGAGTGGAATCATTCTGTTCGTCACGTGCACGTCGACAAGAGCCTTCTCCCAGCTACCTGCTTGTGGCATATGAGCTCCAAAAAGTGGACTCATTTTGTTGATGGGGTAAACTTCGGTTTCCTCATTCTGTTTTATGGAAACCTCAAGCCATTTGTTATAAATTGTATCTTTAAATTGTCAAGTATGAAGCATATTGAGTGTTATGTGATTTGAGCGAAATTTGATGAACGTTCACATTGCTGGAATAAAGTATGAAAGCTAGAATCGCTATATATAATATACATACATACATATGCTTGTTTTTGGTCAATTGCCAATGGCTATAAATATATTAGCCACTGAGCTGTGTAGCTCACCCCACGCTTCCCTCCTCAGGTGCAGAAAGAGAAGATTAGCGATTCTTGCAAGGCATTAGAAGTCCAAGATAATTAAAGACTTTTGTTATTAAGTTAGTTCAAGATTTTTGTATTTTGGAATCATTTTAAGCATAAGCACTCAATTGTATCATGTGTATTGTGTACTTTGTATTTTGTATTTGTATTAAAGCAAAGGGGTGGTTTTTTAAATGTTAAGATGTTATAAAAATAGGCATTGTGTTCTGAAATGGGCCCAAGTGATACTGAAACTCTTATGTGTTCAATAATGTTTGCATCTTTGTAACTGAAAGGGTTTTAAATAAATTGGGTCGTATTTGATTATTGATTTTTCTGCGTATGCATTAATTGTTATATATATATATATATATATATATATATATATATATATTTGCAATGAATTTTGACTGTTAATTTGTCTACGAAAGCTGGGCTCTGGAAGAGGGTTCCAGTATTGTTTGGTATCAGAGCTTAGGCTTTTTCCTAGGCTTAGAATGCATTATATGATGAATTGTGTGCTTTGTGATTTATTGTTGTATTATGAATTGGTGTATTGAAGGAAATAAGATTAGAACGAAAGTAAGCTGAAAGATGGTGTCTTATCGAAGGAGTAAAATGTCACCTCGTAAAAGAATACGAGTTTTGCAAGGATTTGCTTCATCTGATTCCTCACCATTTGAGTAGGGTACTGATGAGTATAGAATCCCATAAATCACAACCGTATGAGTCACACGTATGAACTTCTGTTAAGAATTTAGACTAGTCGAAATGATGAGATGAATGGTGTTTTGTTAGAGTGTAAGATGAGGAAATTTGTGGATATTTAGAAATAAAAAATATGGCGTAGTCCGATATGTTAGATATAGATGTAGTATATGCGGTTGTGTCAGCGAATTAAGTAACAGCGAATTGATACAGATGTGAAAATATTTCTAGGAACTGACAGAAGAAGAGATAGAGACAGGGTGAAAAACGAAAACATTTAAGGTGTATAAGCAAAGTGAAATGGAAGGGTTGAACTCGGAATTTATGATCAAGTATAAGATTGTAATAGTAAATTTGAGATTTGAATTTCAAGATGGCTATATGTTTATGCTCCTAAATTGATTAAGAATGTATGTATGGAGAGTGAGACAAAGGATAGTGATATATGTAGAGGTTCTAAAGGTTATGTCGACTAGTTATTGCGAGTACATATTTGATAATACGGTTAAATTGGTGAATATTATGATTGAATACACACGAGACTTATATTTGGATATGGTATAGGAGTAAATGAATATGCCTCTTATTTCATTAGGTTTTATTATAGAAGATATTTTGATCATGTAAAGTTTGACAGAGATTGAAATTATAGAAATGTCATGAATAGTTGAAATTGATCTTATCAAGGTGTTAAGAATGGTTGAAACAACATTGATGAACATAGTTAATTGATAAAGATTATGGAAACAGTGTAGATGATTGAGGTAAGAAGTCGTTTGAGATAGAGATGTTTTATCAAATCATATTGGGTGAATTAAATGTTCCGTTTTGAGGAATGAATGAATATGTAATGAATTAGAAGTGAATGTTGGAGTTCTATCCCCAGGGGAGACTCAAGCATAAGAGGTAGAGTATGCTACTTAGAATGTATGTATATTGCTTGATGAAAAGTATCCCATTACATGAGTGGATTTTAGGAAATTGAGATAACACTATGGCTAATGTGAGGAGAACTTAGATCCACATTATATTTTATAAGAATATGTTAAGGAGGTATAAATTACATTTTGATGAATGTGTTACCAAAGAAAGAATTTAAGTTACAAATAAATTGAAATGTGAGGAGAAGCTAGTATGAATAAGCAAATATTAGAATAAACCAATGTGAAATATGAGGAAATCTAAAGAATGGAGAAGATCATTTAAGAAAGGTGAGTCAATTGGGAAATTGAAAATAACGTGAGATATCGTTAACTCATCGAGGAATTAGTTATTTAAGGAATTAGGAGAGCTAATCGTGGGCATATGGAGTTTGATAATAATCATTCGAGTTAACAATTGCCTTGATAGTACCATGGTATTGAAGGTGAAATTGATCCAAGCGAAATGTGATGATGTATTAAAGGTATTCAAAAATTTGAGAAGAATAATTTGAATACGTGAAGAAAATATGTAACGTATATGAGTAATGAAAGTAAAAAAAAATTGAGGAGTTATACTGATATTAATTATATCGTATGGATTTGGAGATTCTATATTATGCAATGATATTATATAAGAGATTGTGATAAATCCAATGCAGTAGGATAAAGTGATTTCATATGTATGGAGATAACTAAAGTCCTATGAGTTGCTTATTCGATACATTATTTAGAGCTACTATAGTAGTGATTGTTTTGAAGTTTGGAGATCTTATATTTAAAGCAATACCTAGGATGTATATATACAAGTACAAATCATAAAAGTTTGAGGTAATCACTGAATTGATGGAATTGAATATGAGACCGAGAAGATTGACATAAATATAGAAAGACCATGATTGTACAAGTGAGAAATTCCAAGTAAGGCTACGTGGTATATCAGTTACCCTAACCAGAAACTTGATATTGAGGATTATTAGAACTAGAGTAAAAAGAAACATAAAATGTGGGACTTGGTTTATTCCAAATTAAGGATTCAGGAATTAAGAATCTTATTAAGGAATTGAAAATGGATCTGAATTACGAGTTTAAATTGGAAGATGAGGCTTTGTGATCGAAAAAGAGAAATATGTATACCTAATAAAGAGATAAAGGAGTTAGTGGATTAATACCGAAAGTATGGAGTAAAGTGAGATAGAAATAAGAGTAAACCGTACTGATACTATAGAGATGTGAATGATAAAGCAAAGGATGAAATGTTTATAAGAGTATTACCTCCCCAAGGTGTGCTTAGATTGAGTGCAAAATGTGCTCAGGCTTAGATAAAGAATCAACTAAGTTTAAATTGTTTTGGTCCAATTAAAGATATTGAGAACCTGACCATTGACTTGTGAGTTAGTATTACCAACAAAGGTGTCTTCGGTTCATAATGTGAGTATGTTAAGAGATATCAACATGATCTGATATTGACGTTATCGATACAGGAATTGGGAAAAGTGTGAGTAATCTAAAACCTAATGAGAAACTCGTTAAGAAAGTGAATGATTAAATGAGTGATTGAAAGATAAGGTGAGTCTTTTGACTGTGATCATTTAAAGGAAATTATTCAAGTGAAGAAGTTACTAGGGAGACTGAGGAAAACATAAGACAATGTTACCTCCATTTGGTTGATCACTCAGGTAAGAATTTCGAGTATGAAATTCTTTAAGGGGGAGAGTTGTTGAACCACGAACTTTTTTTAGAAGACTAGAACTATTAAATGAGAAATGTGGATAAATTCACATTTTGCTTTGGTGCTTTTAGTGGATAAAAAATTTTGAAGTGAGAAGAATTAAGGTGAAAGTTAGAAGTAGAATGAAAGCTAAAATGAAGTTGAATTGTGTAGTAAGTCGATGAAGAATATGTACATATGTGTATGTTCTGTTGTTGGTTTTCATAATTAATCATAGACTATATATTTTTCTTTGGATGATATTGAATTGAGATGGAATTTTTTGAGTTCTAGGCTGAAAGTTATGGTCCTTGTAAAGGAAGATGTATCTTCGGTCTTTTCGCTTCTTATGTGTTTTGTATCTTCTGTTTTTTGGTTCTTTTGTCTTTCGCTTCTTTTGTGATTTGTATCTTCTGTCTTTTGCTTCTTTTGTCTTTCGCTTCTTCTGTGTTTTATATCTTCTGTCTTTCGCTTCTTATGTGTTTTGTATCTTTTGTCTTTTGCTTCTTCTGTCTTTCGCTTCTTTTGTGTTTTGTATCTTCTATCTTTTGCTTCTTCTGTCTTTTGCTTCTTCTGCGCTTTGTATCTTCTGTCTTTTGCTTCTTCTATGTTCTGTATCTTCTGTCTTTTGCTTCTTCTGTCTTTCGCTTCTTTTGTGTTTTGTATCTTTTATCTTTTGTTTCTTTTGTCTTTCGCTTCTTCTGTGTTTTGCTGGCGCCACTTCTTCTGTGTTTTGCTGACGTGTCTTCTTCTGTGTTTTGCTTGCTTCTTCTGTGTTTTGCTCGTTTTGCTTTTTGCTTCTTATGTCTTTTCGCCTGACCTATCTTCTGCTCCATTTTTGACCCTTTAGAAGATAGAATATGCCTTTGAGGCCTTCATGAAAATTGTATATCTTGAAGTCCTCTTTCGAACCATATAAAGAACACCTTAATCCGTTATCTGTAAGGAAAGTTATAGAAATTTTCCCACTTCATCTGTCTTTTTCCATTCGTCTACTTTTTCCTTTGGCTTCATCTAATCCTATTTCCTGGTCAGTTTTGGCCCTTTAGATGATAAAATCTGTCCTTAGGGTTTTCTTCAAAGTTGTAGATCTCAAAGTTCTCTTTGAAATTGTCTTAAAATAATCTTAATCCAACATCTCTAGTGAAAGTTATACTACTTGTCCCGAGACAAGTTCAATATGATTGAGGACCAAACCCTGTTTGATTCTTTCAGCCATAATTTTGTTATCCGAACTCCAAATGAAATGATTCTTGAATCATTAGTTTCTTAACCCATTTTTCTATCCCTCCATGTATTTTGATAGCTTCAATATTGATTGAAAAAAAAGATAGATTGGATCAAAATAAGGGTATCTGTTGGAAGAGTAGGAATTAGATATTTTACTGAACATGCTTCAGTGTTTTGATGATTTCTGGATTGTTAGATCTCCAAATAAGATGATTATGGTTTGAAGATAAAATAGAGTCATGGAGCTATAAATGGTATGAAGAAGTTGAAATCTAATTCAGTTTCTAGGATGTTTAAATTTTGGATAGAAGTTGTGTATATTATACTGATTTGGACAAGAGCAGTCCAAAAATGTTTTAAGTGTATCTTTCGAATCACTGAACCAAATGGATTAATTTGATTTTGGGTGTCATTCGAAACTTAAGACAAGTAAGAACACTTTTCTAGAAGAAAGAGTTACGTCGGAATATTCAATGGTGCTTTTTGCAAGACACTTAAGTATAAAATACATAAGGTATAAATGGAAGGGCAAATGGGACATTTCTCAATCATTAAGGGAATAATTGGAAAAAGTGTTGTCTTACATTTTAAGAAGACAGAAGAACGAAAAGTGAAGAGAAAAAGAGAGAATGTCATGAAAAAGAGAGAGAGAAATACAAAGAGAAGAAGAGAATGAGAGAAAGAGGAGAAAACAAGCTAGAGTTTCAATTGTGTTAACCTCCAAGAGAGATTTTGGAGTTATTCAAGAAAGGAAAAAGTAATAGGAAGACAAGAGCTTCCCTTTGAGCTAAAGATCTCTTCATTTGGTGAAGAATCAAGGGAACTAAGAGGATCCTACCTAAGAGTAAGGAGAAAGACAACCTTGACTTAGAATTTTGCAAGCGAACTAGGTGGGTAATGTATTTACAGTTATTTTGTGATTGGGAAAATTCTTTTCTATATGTGAATATGTGTTAAATTGTTTGAATTTGACTTATTGAAAATACATGATATCTTTAGAAAATTAAATTATGCTTTTAATAAATGTTATACCATTGAATTGTATTATGGCATTTTGATTTGAATGGAAAGAAGAAAGAGCATGAAAAGTATGAAAGCATTTTGGTAAATTGATTCTGAGCATGATTATGTGCTTCAGTTTGGGCAAGAGTGGAACCATTCTATTCATCACGTGCACGTCGATAAGAGCCTTCTTTCGGCTGCCCGCTTGTGGCATATGAGCTCCGAAAAGTGGATTTATTCTATTCATAGGATAAACTTCGGTTTCCTGATTTTGTTTCATGGAACCCTCTAGCTATTTGTTATGCATTGCATCTTTAAATTGTCAAGTATGAAGCATATTGAGTGTTATGTGATTTGAGAGAAATTTGATGAATGTTCACATTGCTGGAATACAGTATGAATGCTAGAATCGCTACATATATATATATATACATATGCTTGTTTTTGGTCAATTGTCAAAGGCTATAAATATATTAGCCACTGAGCTATATAGCTCAACCCACGCTTCCCTCCTCAGGTGCAAAAAGAGAAGATTAGCTATCCTTGCAAGGCATTGGAACTCCAAGATAATTAAAGACTTTTGTTATTAAGTTAGTTCAGGATTTTTGTATTTTGGAATCATTTTAAGCATAAGCATTCAATTGTTTCATGTGTATTGTGTACTTTGTATTTTGTATTTTTATTAAAGTAAAGGGGTGGTTTTTTTAAATGTAAAGATGTTATAAAAACAAGCATTGTGTTCTGAAATGGGCCCAAGTGATACTGAAACTCTGATGTGTTCAATAACGTTTACATCTTTGTGATTGAAAGGGTTTTAAATAAATGGGGTCGTATTTGATTATCGATTTTTTCGCTTATTCGTTAATTGTTTAAAAAAAAATTTGTAATGAGTTTTGACTGTTAATTTGTCTACAAATACTGGGCTCCGAAAGCGGGGTCTAACATATACATATACATGTGAATATTGAACTTCTACACATAAAAGTAATTGTACATGCATTCATGGATAATTCCAAGTATAGTTGTTTATAAATGTGATTATATTGAGAATTGCAGTTTTTATATGTGGAAAACTATTTTGGAGAGTGTATTTAGTCATTAAGAATTTTTGGTAAATTTTGGGGAAATTTTTGAAATTTTTGGATAAATTTAGACTAGGAAAAATGCAAGTGTCAAGACAAATGATAAATGGTAGTAGAATTTACTGTTAATTGGAAGTGAAAATTTTGATAAACAACTTTGAGATTGTTTGACAAGTGTCGTTGAAAATTGGGGAGACAATTGGAATAGAAATTGAAATTGATTAGAAGAGTTAATTGAAAGAACCTAGTTTAATGCTTTAGAAATTGGACATGTGCAAAGTAACAAGTGTCACTTGCCAAACCATGTCTTAAGTTATGACTCTTTTAATTAAAAGACCCTCCTTTTGTCTCTCACGATGCTTTAATTTGGAAAACCACTTAGTGATTTTGGTCTTACTCTCTTCTTTTTCTTCGTGGGTTCTCTTCTTCTTTATGTCATTTTGTTTCCAATCTCCACTAACACTAAACCTAGCTTTCTCATCTCTTACTTGCTTCCCTTTCACCTTGCTCTCTCTTTCATTCTCACCATAAGCCTATCCCTACCACCTTTGGAAGATGATGATCATGGGTTCTATGGGAAGCCAAGGATTTTTAATATTCTTGAAGATTTAGAAGATTTTGGAGCAATATCAAGTAAGTATTGTGTGAAATCTTTAGAGTTATTGGTTTATGAAACAAAAATGGTGACTTATTTGTCATTGCATGATCATGCAAGAAAATGGTTGTTTTTCAAGAACATCGTGGGTTTAAGTTATGAAAAAATATTCTTGATGTATGATTTCAAAATATTTGATGATGTAGATGTCTTAAGATAATGTAGAGATGATTTATAAGTTGAGAAGAAAAATAGAGAATGTACAGGAAAATTGAAGTGCAAAGAATGGTGAAATAAAGAACATGAAGATGCATGACTGATATTTGGTTTTTAATGATAATTAGAGGTTAATGACATGAAATGGTGTTTTGTGAATGTATGTGTCATGGATGATAATGAGTATGCAAATTAGAAGCTATGAGTCAAGCTACACATGTTTTTAAGATGTATTGGTTGTGAAAATGATGTTTTAATAAGAATTAGAAGTTGATGAGTATAAAAATGAGTTTATGACCTATTTTATGTTAATGGATGAGTTGAAATGGAGTTGAGAATGAGGAGGAGATGGATTAGAAAAGGTAATCTTTATATGAGTTGTGTTAGGGTAAGATTTGGAAACAAAATTGGTAGTTGATCTGGAAAATGTAGCAGCAACATAATCTCTGAGTATGTTTCTATATTTTAGCCATAACCTTTTCTTTGGATATCCAAATGAGATGATTCTTAATTTGGATTAAACTAGAGATATATAGCTACATTTTTCATGAATACATAAAACTTAAATTCTATCTTTAAGAGTCTCAAAGTTTGACATGAAACTGGAAACTAGGTGCAGTACACTGTTGGATGAATGTATATTTTGTGTTCTGACTCCATGAAAACAAATTGTATTGATCTAGGAAAATTTTGATTAAAATTTCTTCATGAAAGTTGTATATCTTTCTTTTATCTTTCTAATGGTATAAAGTATGAAAATTTTTGATATCGTAGTTGAGAGATATGATCATTATAAGTTAGTAATGTTTTTCACGATGTATAAAAGCCTTTGTCGCTATCACGAGGAAGTTGGGTGCGATCGCGACAAGGAAAGATGCGATCCCACATCGCGGGAATAACATCGGATGTGATCATGACAAGGAAAGGTGCAACCACACCCTAGGAATAGCCTTTGGTGAGATCGTAACAAGGAAAGATGTGATTGCACCTCTTTACTTCATCAACGTTTTACCACCCAAAGTGTTGGACCCCATCGCCGAGGCCCAACATTCGGACCACACAAGCACACATAAGCATAGAGGACCCAAAACCGAACACAAACCGACCACAATTAGAGAAAATTTTAATAGAAAATTTGGGATTGGATTTTTAAGAAAATATGTTCCTTACGCTCTCACGGTTCCAACGCCACTGAAAACGCTCAATTTGGATTTGAAATGAAGAAGTTATGGCAAAAATGCTATTTCAAAGAAAACAGCCAAAATTGAGCACTACCGACTTCAGGTCAGAATTTGAAAATCTTAAAGGCTTAATTGTCATTCGGCTCCTTCATAACACTTGTAGGTTTATGTCTCTAGTTTAATTTAAAACAAGAATTGCTTCGATCCGAGCTCTCTAGCTCCAGATATTTTAAAATTTGTAAAGTATATTCAGACTTGATCAGTCGACCTCCACACTTGGTTTCAAACCACCTTTTTCAATTTAAAAGGAGAAATGATAAATAAAGTTTGGAAAGATAGAAAAATCCCTTAGAAATCCATCGCTTCGAAAATGGGGTCAATCGGAGGTCTACACAACAAGTTATGGCCAAAAGAAAGAAAAGGGGTCGGTCGGCCAGAAACCGACCCCAAACGCTCGCAGGAGCCCGGCATGCCGTGCTCGCCCATGCGCTCGCCCGCATGGGAAAGTGCTGGGCGCTCGCGGGCGACCTGCCCTATAACCCGACCTATCTGACTTCTAACCCTCATAACTTTTGACTCCGAGCTCCAAATTAGACATGGTCGGAAGCGTTGGAAAGCTAGAAGAAAAACCTATATTTTTCAAGAAGGACTCACCAGCAAGCTCGGACTCTAAAGAAATCAAAAGTTCTCACTAAGACAGATCGACTAGCTCTCTACCAACAGTACTAAAACTTACAACTACCATAACTTTTGACCCATGACTCCGAATTTAGCAAACTTGGTGCCTATGGAAAGCTAAGAAAATGCCTTACAACTTTCATGAAGACCACCGACCTATATTTGTTGGACCCCGAACTTTTGATGAAAATTAGAAATATTAAAATGAATTTAAGTGAGAAAGAAATTGGTGAGAAAATTATGAATTTAAGGAAATTTGATGAAATAAAAAATAAAAAAATAAAATTATGAGAAAAAAATTGTTTAATTTTGAGGATTTTGATATTTGAGTGAACTTATATGGTTTATGAAAGTAAGTGGATGAGTTGATAGAAAGTAAGTTGAAAATCATGAAATAAAGAGAGAAAGTGTGAAAAAATGAAAATTTGTGAAAAGTTTGACTTTTTGGCCTTTGATAGTTGACTTTTGATTTTGGCTTAATTTGAGAAAATGGTCTACATAAAACTTGTAGATTATGTTAAGAGCTTTCTGTAGCCATAAAGTTTGACATTTTTCGATATCGGAAGTGAGAGTTATGATCAGTCAAAGTTCGCTTGAAGTTTGACTTTTTGAGAAAAAAGTTGACTTTTTTTTAGGCAAAATTCGAGAAAATGATTAACATGAAAATTGTAGCCCCTATCGAGAGCTTTTTGTGGACATAAAGTTTGCTATTTTTCGATGTCGGGATTGAAAGATATGAATTTCTGAAGATATGCTTTGTTTTGAAAATGCTATTAAGTATAGATTTGTGTGTTCTATGCTTCGAGGCCACTCGTCATATGGATTTAGTTTGAATTGGAATAAGTGGTCTTCATAAAAGTTTTAGATGATGTTTTTATCTTTCCATTGATATAAAGTTTGCAATTTTTCGATATCGGAGCTAGGAGTTATGAGCGATTAAAAATTGGAAGTTGTTTAGAAAAAGTTGTTTTGGACAGAATCTTTGATTGAGTTTTTGACCTCTTTCGAGACCTATTTTGATTTTGAGTACTTCAGGGAAGTTGTAGAGCTTGCTTTTATATTTCTATTGAAAAAAAATTTGTTAAATTTCGAGTTCGGGATCGAGGGATATGATTTTGGAAAATTTCGGTTTTGAAGTTCCGCTACTTTGTTTCTTTATCCGATCCCTTTCGTAATCTTTTGCTTATAATTCCTTCGTACGACATCCGGTTGATTTGATTCTTGAAGCGTTGGATTCCTAAGACAATTACGTTCATTTTTATGAATAATTATGATTTTTTAAGAGATTAAATGGAAAGAGATTGATTGAACCAAAGTAAGAGATTTGGTTATAGGTTATAAGTTGGATAATTTTCTGAACATGGTTCAGTATTTTGCGATTTTCGGGAGCTGTACAACTCTGATTGAATTGATTCTTGAGAGAAAATAAAGTTAGTACATAGGGCTACAAATCTTGTGAAGGGATCGAAATTTAATGTCATCTCTAAGATTGTTAATTTCTGGAATTAAATTCGCGTAATGTTCAATCTCGGATTTTTCGCAGGTCCGATAGTATTTCGGCTATAACTTCTTCGTTTCTGATTCGAATTGAGCGCGGTAGGTGGAGTTGGATTCGTATGATCTAGAGGAACAATTTTCAAGAAGAAAGTTTGTCCAAATTATTTCGTTTAGATGCTTGAAAATAGGACGCAAGTAGTCAGTTTTTCAAGTTCCTGCAGGGATAATTTTGGAAATAGGCAAATAAGTGAAGGGCAACTTGGTCATTTTGGCACCATTTTAAGTGACATGGCAAAACTCACTTGGAGCTGTCGTTTTTACCCATTTACAGCAGAAGAAGGTTCACGAAAATAAGAAGAAGAAAGAAGAAAATAAGAAGAAGAAGAAAGTGGAAGGTTCGGCCATGAGAAGGAGGAAGAGAGGAGAGAAAAAGCTTGGAGTTTTGGAGTTTCTACCATGTTATTTTCGTGATTTTTAGATAGAAAAGAAGGAAGAAGGAGGAAGCTTGCTGGCAAAACCAAGAAATAACGAAAATGGAGGAGAAAAAGGTAAGAGAGAGAAAGCTTGAGTTTTTGAGTTTTTGATTTGTTTGATGGTTGATTAAGCTTGGAATGGTTATGGATTTAGTTTATCTATGATTATTTGAAGAGATTAGACTATGATTATGTTTAATTTTGGATTAATTGTGAATTGGGGATTATGTCAAAATTTGAAAGTTGGTGGTTTTTGAAATTGTTGCTTTAGATTGCTTGAATTAGTGATGAATTTGAGATATCCTAAGTTAATTTTGATGTTTATGCTTTAGGTGAAGTTTAATTTGAAAAATTGTAAATTGGAGGTTTAGGGCAAATTAGAAATTTGGAGATTTTGTGAATTAATGGTGTAGAATCATCAATACTAGTATGAATTGATGAAATATGAAATCAATTGTGAAGAAATTGTGATTTATGATATGGAATTTGTGTAAATTGGTTTAGGCCAATTTTGAAAATTGGGAATTTTCAAAATTGGAGATTGAAATAGCTTGAATATGTGAGGAATTGATGTTTTTTAAGCTCAATTTGAGAAATTAAGTTAATTATGATATTGAATTTGAGTGGATTGGTTTAGGTGCATTTTGGAATTTGGAGATTTTGAAGGATTTTAGAAATTAATGATGTACATATCTTGGAATTAGTATGAATTGATGACTTATGCATCAAATTGAAGGATTAAGTTATTTATGAGATTGAATTTTGATGAAATTGCTTTGGGAATGTTAAATTGGAAGAAAGAAGGAGGCTTTGGAGCAATTGAGGCCTGAAAGCAAGTTGTTAGCATGGATATGAGGTGGGTAGTATATTTATTTATTGAATTGTAAGCTAAGAATGTGATTTTGAAAATTTAAGAAAGCAAAATTTGATTTTGATAAATTATTGTTGATAAAATGGGTTGAAAAAGGTTGTAAATGTTTGATATTATGATTAATGAGTTTTAGAAAATGCAAAATTATGAAATTCATGGTTTTCAAATTATTGGATTTATGATTTAAATGATTTAAAGAATTAGTGCATATATTGTGTTGAATTTGATGAATATGTGATTTAAGTGAATTGCATTCGATTTGTTATATGAATTCATGTGGATATATGTTGGTGTCATTTATGACACATTATGATTATATGATATGAAAAATTTAAAGAAAATGTGAAATTTTGAAAAGTGCCTTCAGGCAATCTGCTTGTTTTAAGCATGAATATGTGAATTGTATGGGTTTGGTCAGGTCCCCTCCGTAGAAAGTCGTTTCTTGTCTCCCTCTGATAGCCTTCTCCCGGCTACCCGAAAGTGGCTTAGGAGTTTCGATTTTAGACTCCCCTCATTCACATTGCGCATGATCGCTATGAGGAATGTGCGAGACGTCTGTTAGGGACCGAAACCAAACCATTTTGTTATGTTATGTGATTTTTATTTTGTTTATGTCGTGAAATTTCTCGATGTATTTGCATTCATGTTTATGAGAAATTTTGAAAAAGAGAAAAGGGTTTTCAACCATGAAATTATAGAAATTTGATATGAAAAGTTTGGAAAATTGAAAAGGGTTTGAGAAAAATATTTGAAAGTTGAAAAGTTTGAAAACTAAGCCTTTTGGCAAAAAGTTTATGAAAATTGATTTCTGCTTATTATTCAGTTTATAAATATGTTACTAACGAGCTTCCGAACTCACCCTCCTTTCATCCCCATCTCCAAGTTGTCAAGACATTCGATTCGATTTTGTAGTATTTGGATTTTTGTGTAAATTGAGATTTTGGTATTAAAATTGGATATGGTTTAAATTGCCATGTAAGTATATGATTTATGAAGTTTGTATGTAATTGTGTATATTGGGTTGATGCAAAAGAATGAAGAGGTTGATGTACGGATTTAAAATCTGTAATTGTAAATAATTTTGGGAATTGTATATGAAATTGTGTATGATTTTGGGAAAATATATTGTTAATTGATATGGGAATTTGATTGAAGTGTTTAGAACTAAGATTGCGTTTGTTCTTTGGTGTTTGGATTAGGACGGGAGAGTCCGATGATTCTGGATTTTGTGATATTAGAAGTGTATTTTGGCTTTGCAGAATTTTGGGATAGGATAAATGCAGTAGTTATCTTTGCCGAATTTTAGTTAGAAAATAAATTGGAAAAGAAGAAAATAAAATTTAGATGTATGAAAGATGGATTTATGAGATTGGTATTAATGTTAAGAAGTTTATTATGATTTGAGTGCGATTTGGGATTTGTATGAGTATTCAAGCATATGATGATTTTGTATGTAATGAAATAAAGTGATTAAGAAAGAAAAGACAAGGAATAAGAAAGAAAAAAAAATTATACCAGATTTTGGAATTGTACGTCTTAGGGTTTCCAACGAGATTATGTTCATTCGATCGTTTTCTTTGATTATTGTTCTCGGATGTCTGATATGTTTCAGTTTAATTGATTATTTCGTTTATCCCCGCTTGATTCTATTGATTTCTGTCGATTTGGTATTCGATTCTGATTTGCATTTGCTTCGAGTATGCGCTTCGTTTTCGATTCTTATGCTTTATTTTCTGATTCGAAACTTCGATGCGAAATTTCAGTTTCCATTCGATTCCGTTTTCCGTTCTGCTTTTTCGGTTGGGATCCGGTTTTCGGATCGGGTCCCAACAATATTCCAACTCTATGAGGGTCAAAAGTGGACTCAAAGCTCTACCTGACAATCTGTCATATAGACAGCACCTGCATATAATTCTAACGACTCACACCTTGCAATCAATACCTCAAAACTAACTCATTACATAAGCTCTACAGCTCGTCTAGCACCTTCAACAAGTCCAAATGATCCTATTCAACCTAAAACAACCCAGAATTTGCAGCACATCACAATATACTCAAAACTGACCATATGAGCACATCAGTCCAGAAATTTCAGCACTACATCCCACTTCAACAACACATAAACCATAACAATTTTCCAGCGGCCTCTCCCAAAGCAATAACTCAGCAGCAACTCAAAAATGAAAATACTCATACATGCTATTTCAAGGCCTTACAGATCGAAATCAACAATTTCACAAGATGGAAGTCTAGAGCTCTCATTCACATTCCAAATCATAACAAAGATTCATGCATAGCTTTGGTTACATATTGGCATATTCATCAAGATCAAGTACAAAATACAAAAGATGAGATGCTTAATGATCAATATGCTTACAAAGCTATTCCAAAAGCTAGTTACTAACTTAATACAAAAGTAGCTAAATTTCTTCGAGTGATGCCCGATGCCTTGCAAGGTTCTGCGATCAACTAGAATTTGCACCTGAGGAGGGAGAATGGGGTGAGCTAACACGGCTCAGTGGCTAACATGTTTATAGCCATCGAGTAATGAACCACACAACACATAAATAAGGATCCGAAACAATAGCAATTTATCGTATGAAACACAATTAATCCAAAACATCACAGAAGGTAGAACATGCTAATTTATATCAATCAAACACATATTATGCATCATATACACAATTAAAAGATGGAATGCACACAATTGGCTCGAGAGTTCCTTAAACACAACGAATAAACCAAAATTTATCGTAAACACAACGAGTCCATTTTCGGATCTCGTGAGCCACAAGCGGGCTGCCGGGAGAAGGCTAGGGGGTCAACGTGCACGTGACTAACGATTTAGGTTCTCTCTTTCCCAATCACAACCAATTTATGCTCACATATTCAAACACAAAAATAGTATTTTATGCTTCTTCCATTGTATCAAATCATCATAGTTTCGTTCTTTTCATTCAAATCAAGGGAAATACACTTTCAATATACTCACAATTAACAAAGATAGCACACATAGGGCATTTTTCCATTACATAACAACTATAAAAATGTTACCCACCTATCGTCGGTATCCGAATTCAAGATTTCCCTTCCTCCTTGTCTTGAGTGGGATTTTCTTCAGTTCCTTCAATTAAAGCATACTTCATTCAATAAATACATTTTAAAAGAAAGTCATAATATTCATAAATCAAGTTAAGATGAAAGTAAACTTTAAACCTAACCTACCCATAGGACATTTAAGCTAGAATAACCATAACCTTAGCTTAGAAATGCCAAAAATCCATAGATCTTACCTTCTCTTCTTTCTTTCTACAAACCCTACACAAACCCTAACTTCCATTTCCTCCCATTTTCGAACCTATCATAAACAAAGATGAAACTTACCTCTAGCAAGAAGATTTCTTCTCTTTTTGTTCTTCTTTCTTCTTCCCTACGACTCTCTCCCTTTTTGGCCGAAAGTCTCCTTCTCCTTTGGCTCACGATTTCCTTCTCTTTTCCTTCCCTTTGGTGACTTACGACACTTGCCTCTCTTCTTCTCCTCTTCCTTTGATTTATTTAAGTCTCACTTAAAAGCCTACCTCAAAACTACATAGTTTTGAGCTCCTTATAACTTACAAGGCTTTGGGCTCTCCTCCTCACAAGCCCACTACACATACTCCACTCATTTCTAATCCTCCTCCTTATTCCACTTATTCCATAAAGCCCATTCTTTCCAACATTAAATTCTAACCCTTCACTTAAAGTCCCAACTTCTAATTTCCAAGCCCAACATAAAAATATATCTATATAAACACATAATTAAATCAATTAAGGCAAAATAAAAAAAAATTAACGAATAAATCTGTAAA
Organism: Erythroxylum novogranatense; assembly: GCA_029891385.1. Lineage (NCBI taxonomy): Eukaryota > Viridiplantae > Streptophyta > Magnoliopsida > Malpighiales > Erythroxylaceae > Erythroxylum > Erythroxylum novogranatense. The sequence continues at coordinate 65,807,195 of CM057234.1, read as the reverse complement.
TCAATAAATAATTAATTCAAATAAAATAAAAAATTTTCGGGGCCCAACAATTCTCCCCTCCTAAAAGAATTTCGTCCTCGAAATCCTTACCTGAATCTATGAAGAGGTAGGGGTACTTCTCCCTTATGGCTTCCAAAGGCTCCTAAGTAGCCTCCTCGGTCGAATAGTTCCTCCATAAGACCTTAACCAGCTTCACACTCTTGTTCCTTAACACTTTTTCCTTTGAATCCGAGATCTCCAATGGTTGTTCCTCATAATTCAAATCCTCTCTTAACTGAACTTCTGAAGGTCGAACTATATGCGAAGGATCTGATCTGTACTTCCTTAGCATCGACACATGGAACACATTGTGAATCTTAGACAACTCCAATGGCAAATCTAACTTATAAGCCAAAGGCCCGATCCTCTCAATGATCTCATATGGGCCTATATACCTCGGGCTAAGCTTGCCCTTCTTGCCAAACCTCAAAATACCTTTCCATGGAGAAGCTCTAAAAAACACCTTCTCACCCACTTCAAACTCCATCTCTTTCCTATGGGCATCTGTGTAGCTCTTCATCCTATCTTGAGCTGCTTTAAGCCTTTGTTTTACCAATTTGACTTTATCCACTGAAGCATGTACCAACTCAGGCCCTACTAGCTTCCTTTCACCTTCCTCATCCCAACATATAGGAGTTTTGCATCTCCTACCATACAAAGCCTCATAAGGTACCATCTGAATTCCCGAGTGATAGGAATTATTGTAAGCAAACTCAATCAAAGGTAGGTGATCATCCCATGAACCTTTGAAATCCAACGCGTAAGCTCTCAACATAGCCTCCAAAGTCCGTATCGTCCTCTCTGACTATCCATCAGTCTGCGGATGGAAAGCTATACTAAAATGCAATCTAGTCCCCAGAGCCTCCTGCAAACTTTCCCAAAATCTGGAGGTAAACCTAGGATCCCTATCAGACACTATCGAACTCGGAATCCCATGAAGTCTGATTACCTCATCCACATACTTCTTAGCCAAAACATTCAAAGAATCTGTCTGTCTAATTGGCAAGAAGTGGGTTGACTTAGTCAGCCTATCCACAATCACCCAAATAGCATCATGCTTCCTGCTAGTCCTCGACAATCGCATCAGAAAATCCATGGTAATCTTCCCCCATTTCCATTCCGGAATCGACAAAGGATTAAGCTTGCCTAAAGGTGCTTGGTGTTCAGCTTTAACTTGCTGACATACTAAACATCTTTTAGCATACTCTGCCACATCTTTCCTCATTCCCTTCCACCAAAAATGCTCTTTCAAATCCCGATACATCTTAGAACTCCCTGGGTGCATTGCATAAAGAGCGTTATGCACTTCATCAAGGATCTCATCCTTCAGCTCTAACACATTTGGAACACACAATCTGTCACCCATAACCATCAATCCATCTTCCTTTACCACTACATCAGAGGGCTTGCCATCTTTTATCTCTGCTCTAAGCTTACTCAAGTACTCATCCCGTTCCTGCAATTCTTTGATCTTCCCCCTCAACACTGGTCTCACTCTGAAATTTGCCAAAATACAGTCAGGCTCAACTTGCCTCAATGTCACATCAAGTCGGCTAATTCCTTGACAAGGAAGGTACTTTGTCTCCACATGTGCCATAGTGGATTTCCTACTCAGTGCATCAGCTACCACATTAGCTTTCCCCGGATGGTAGTCTATCACCAAATCATAATCTTTTAATAACTCCAACCATCGCCTCTGCCTCAAATTCAGTTCTTTCTGAGTCAACAAGTACTTAAGGCTCTTATGGTCCGTAAATACTCTAGTAGTAACTCCATACAAGTAGTGTCTCCAAATCTTCAATGCAAAAATAATAGCAGCCAACTCCAAATCATGAATAGGGTAGTTCATCTCATAATGTTTCAATTGCCTAGAAGCATAAGCAATCACTTTCTCTCCTTGCATCAATACACATCCTAAACCCTTCCTGGAAGCGTCACTGTACACAATGTATCCATCATCACCATAGGGTAATGTCAAAATCGGTGCAGTAGTAAGCCTATTCTTCAACTCCTTAAAACTACTCTGGCACTCCTCAGTCCACTCAAACTTCTGATTCTTTCTCGTCAATTTGGAAAGTGGAGCAGCTATCAAAGAAAATCTCTCCACAAACCTCCTGTAGTATCCAGCTAGTCCCAAGAAACTCCTCACCTCAACCACATTCTTAAGTGCTTCCCATTTAACCACAACTTCTATCTTTTGTGGATCCACATGCACTCCACGCTTTGAAATCACATGCCCGAGAAATACTACTTCCTTTAACCAAAATTCGCACTTATCGAATTTGGCATACAATTCATTCTTTCTCAAAGTCTCCAAAGCAACCCTCAAATGATCCTCATGCTCCTCATCACTCTTAGAATAGACCAATATATCATCAATAAAGACAATGATAAATTGGTCTAGGAAGGACTTGAAAACTCTATTCATCAAATCCATAAAGACTGCAGGAGCATTTGTTAACCCGAAAGGCATAACCAAAAACTCGAAGTGGCCATACCGCGTCCTAAAAGCAGTCTTGGACACATCGGTCTCCTTAATCCTTAACTGATGATAACCCGATCTCAAATCTATTTTGGAAAAGACTCTCGCCCCTTGCAACTGATCAAACAAATCATCTATGCACGGGAGCGGATATCTGTTCTTAATGGTGGCATGATTCAACTTCCTTTAATCCACACACATCCGCAACGATCCATCTTTCTTCTTCACAAAGAGAACCGGAGCTCCCCAAAGCGAAGAGCTCGGCCTAATATAACCCTTCTCTAATAGATCCTCCAATTGCACCTTAAGCTCTCTCAATTCCGCCGGGGCCATCCGGTAAGGCGGAATTGAGATCGGCGTAGTACCTGGAAGAAGCTCAATGGGAAACTCAATTTTCCTCGGAGGAGGTAGTCCTGGCAATTCCTTGGGAAAGACGTCCGAGAATTCCCTGACTACAGGAAGATCTTCCAACCTCCCTCTATCTGCCTTCGTGTCTAACACATAGGCCAGGAATGCTTCACACCCCTTACTCATCAATCTCTCTGTTGACATAGCTGAAACAATCCGAGACAGACTGGCTTTCCTATCTCCCACAAATACCACTTTTCTGCCATTCTCTGACTCGAATTCCACTGTCTTTTGTTTGCAGTCTAAGTTGGCATGATACTTCTCTAAAGTATCCATACCTAGGATCACATCCAATCCTCCCATCTTCAAAGGCATCAAATCTACCACAAACTTCCCTCCACTAATCTCTATCTCACAGTCTCTATACACTTGACTGATAATAATATACTGGCCGATTGGAGTACTCACTATCAACGGAGTATCCAATGGTCTCAAGACTCTATCACATACAGTTCTACCCGACGACACAAAAGAGTGGGTAGAACCTGAATCAATCAAAGCAAGCACACAATCATCAAACAATTTTATCATACCCGTCAACACTTCTGGAGCTGTCTCTGCCTCCTCTCGAGTCATTGCGAAAACTCTAGCTGGGGCTTGCCCCCTGGATCTGTCTGGAGGATGAGCTCTCCTAGGTACCCCAGAGTTACCCACTTCAGTCACAGTCTTCTGTCCCACTGCCTCTGTCCTCCTGGAAGCATGCATCTGTGAGCCCTCTCTTTTGTCTAGCTTAGGACACTGTCTGGCTATGTGTCCTCTCTGCCCACAATTGAAGCATGCTCCTGATGCTCTGAAACATTCTCCTCTATGATACCTCCCACAGTGCTCACACTTGGGAAGAGGTGGCCTCTCCCCATCTCCTCTTCTACTGCCGCCCACCGTTGAGGCTTGGTGAGAAACAGTAGAGGTCCTCATGGGTCTAGATTGACTCCCACCGGTGCTCCTCTCGTCAGACTGCACAGGAAAGGTTATGACACTTCTCTCAGGTATAGAATTGTTAAAGTTGACTTTCCGATTTCTACACCAAATTGATTTGGAATTTTGGTTATTTGGTTAAGGAAGTCAAGTGAGACTAGAGGAGCAAGAGGAACAAGAGGAAAGGCTAAGAAAGGAATTCAAGGTGGGTACATGTTTATAATAGAGTAAATAAGTCACTCATTGTTTTGTTCAAATCAAGAAAGATTTAATGATTTAAAATTTGCATCATCAATATTGCCTTAATTGCTATTGTGGATTGATTATATATTGCTATATGATTTGCATTCATGATTATTGAAAAGGTTTTCAAAAAGGGTTTTCTCTTTTCAAAGAATACATGCACATGAAATCATGTTTTCCGAAATGATTTATACAAGGATATCAAGTTCATGAAAAGCAAGTTTACAAGCAAGTGCCAGTTTGGCAACAGGTTTACAAGATTTTGAACCATGCATGTTATGTGGGTTTGTGGTAGTCCCTCAAGAACAGTCACGTGCACGTTGACCCATGTAAAGGCTTGTCCCGCCTGCCTACTAGTGGCACGGAGCTCCCCACAAGGACTCCCTCAAGATACTACGACTACACATAACCATTTCGATGGGAATGTGTAGTGTGTCATGAACCCGGACTAACCCAAACCATTCTGCTATACTTATGTGCTTATGATCTGTTATCATGTTTCATGCATACATGTGTTAAATTCTACTCATGAATTGTTTAAAAATCAAGCATTTCGAGATAATGACTTTTACATGCTCAATTTCTATGGTTTTAAAAGTATATCACGGCAATGAGTTATCTTTAGAAAATAGTTTTGCTTATTTCTGTATTATAAATATGTTCCCACGAGCTTTATAGCTCACCCCCTTTATCCTCCCCCATTCAGTTGATGAGCAAGAGACCGAGTAAGTCAAGAGTTATGGCATCACTCCGATTTATTATGTTTTTGTATTTTCAAGTTGTACTTTTGGAAGACAAGACTTTAGTTTCATTTCGAGTTTCATTAGTTCAAGTGTATTTTGTACTTTTGACCCTTGAACTCAAAGTTTGTAATTTGGTTTGAAATGTTATTAAAGCTTTGTAAAACTCATCTCTTTTGGATATTAATGAGATATGGATGTTTTTGTTCAAAATCTTTCGCATTGAATCATTTAGAAGTTTGCTTGAGTCTCATTGTTTGATTTATATTATGTTTGAATTATGAATGAATGTGATTTGATTTTGTTGATTCCAGACAATGAAGGTTCAATGATTGTGATATATGGACGAGAAATTGAAGTGCTACTTGTATGTGAATGAGACGAACTAAATGTTTCATAACATGATTGAATATGATAGATGCATTCCATATATGAAATGCATAATCAGATAATGAGAGTTGTGACTTGAGAAGACATCGAAACCGAGCTTAAAGCTCCAAATGTGATTAAGAACCAAAGGCTCACTATGTAAAATGAGCTCTGTATCCCCAACAGATAAGGGACAGTATAAGTAAACCCGGTATTCACAATGGATATGGGGTAGTTTAGGCACTCAGTCACAACAATTTAATAATAAGAAAAAAAGACACTTGAGCATTTATATTCATTTTATTAAGCATGTTGAATTGATTGAAATGCTAAATTGTCTACTCTTGAGTGAGAATGTTCTAAATTGTCTACTCTTGAGTGAGAATGTGATATGTGAAATATATGTTATATGTATGATGTGTTGCATGAATTGAGTGAACCATCGATGATGGTTACCTCATTGAGTTCGCAAAAGTCACCAAAATTGCAATGTTGATTTTTTAGGACCGCGAGATGATCCTAGCTACTGAGAGGCGCAACAAGCTGTTAGATAGATTAGATAGATTTTTATGTATTTCCTCTTTCATGTAGCATCTTTTGTATTAGGATATGATGATGTACACTTTCGAATGATCTAGGAAAACTACCAATATATACATTCGGTTTTTAATAAATGAAATGAGGAAACTGGTTTAAATTATTGTATTTTTTCATAACATATTTTTAAAAAATGATGATGCCATGTTAAGTGAATGTTGTAACTGATCATAGCATGCCATTATCATATTTTATGTATTAGAATGACCTGTGTTCCAATAGTGTTCCAATATTCACCTTAGGGTAAAGAGATGCTACAATAATACTTTACCAAAAGATGGGGAATATATATCTAAAATTGAGTAAGCACTCCCATCCATAAGTGATCAAAACATACACATTGACAAAATAGGTGATTCAGTAGTGATTGAGCTTAAAATACAATAATCATTAATTAAGTGTATAGGGTTTCTCCACTTGTTTTGGTTCCAAAAATAACCCCAAAACGTTAAGAATACAAATTTTTTATGAGTTGAAAACTACTTATACATGATCGTGCATTAGCAAGTAGACTCTCTAGCATAATCATGGATTATGCCTAATGCTTCATCCCTATGTAGATAACATGCATCGATCATGCATACTCTTATTTTTAAAGTCATTCTTCATCTTTTCTTCAATTTCCATTTTTCCACTCCCTAAAAAACAAATCAAAACCCTTAACACATAATGTTAAAATCAAATCCTTAGTCTAAAACAATCAAACAATTAAAACTTATAGAAACAATAACAAGAATATAGTTATAAGTCCTCAACATATGATTATCATCTAAGAAAAGTATTTAGGAAAAATTTTAACTAATTTGGGATATTATTTAATAAAATTTAATAAAATATTATATAAACTTAAGAAATCTCTTCCTATACTTAAGATTGAACATTGTCCCTAATGTACACAATAAAAGAACAGATAAATACAATATCAATAAAACACAAAAAGTGGAAAGGGTCAAAATTGTTACTGCCCTAAATAATAAGAATTACATAATTCTTAATTTGATGAAAGGTCCATCTGATATTAGATACAACCATTCTAACAAAAATATAACTAGCAAGGGATAAAATTATTATCATCATCATCATCATCATCATCATCATCATCATCATCATCATCATCGTCATCATCATCATCATCATCATCATCATCATCATCATCATCATCATCATCATCATCATCATCATTATTATTATTATTATTATTATTATTATTATTATTATTATTATTATTATTATTATTATTATTATTATTATTATTATTATTATTATTATTATTATTATTATTATTATTATTATTATTATTATTAATGTTCTTATTCTTGTTCTTGTTTTTTTTTGGGTAAATCAGAAGAATATATACAAATATAAAAGGTTATGTACATCATTAGAGACTACATAAGTAGTAATCTCTTAGATACAAAAAGGAAACAGAAGATTACTACATTTGGAATCTACATCGCTTCCTACATCAGAAGAAACTACTTGATCAGTAGTTACTTAGCTACAAAAAGGAAACAAAGAGAAATATCTTTGGACGCTACATCACTTCCTTTCAGCACACACAAACAAATAAAACAACATTAACCCTCCTACCAAAAAACTAAATAGAGATATCCCATTATGCCATAACTCATTTTTATCCACTTACATTCTTATACATTTTCATTCTTTTTCTACATGTTTATCTTTTGTACATTTTCTATTTTATCACACTTTCTGCCCAGTTCCTATTTCACTATTTTTTCATCTAATTCATTCGTCACATTCATTCACTAAAACTACACTTGTTAATGTAGGAAAATCCCGGGAGGAACATCACATGTTCAGCAATGAAACAAAATTTTATTCCGGGACCTTTCGAAAACCAGGATCCCGGTGTCGGTATGAAAACTCAAACTGAATAGCCAATAGAGACTATCTCTAAAGGTATCCACGCAGAGATCGAGAAAACCTAACCGAGTCAAACCCTTTTGACCCGGGAATAGCTAAACGAGAATAAGAGCTGCTAGACCCTACCTACGTCACGGAGAGCTTGAAAACGTTGGAACCTTGTGCTTGAGAAGAGAAGAAATCGATGATGGCTTGATGAAGAAGAAGAAAATGAAACTTTGGTTACAAAGCTTAACACTTAAGCTTTCTTTTCTCTTCCTTTCATAAAACCTACGACCATCATCTTCCATTTTTCCCTTTTATATGTCTTGTTAACTTTTAAAAGACATATTAAAAGGCTTGGATGAGAAGCTTCCACGTTTTTCTTTATATATATATATATATATATATATAAAGTTAAACTTAAAGCCCTCCTTCCTCTCCTTCCACGTACATATCTAATATATATATAATAATTAATTAATTAATTAGAATATATTTGCTAAGGTCGATCCAACTGGGTCGGTCCCACGGCTCAGGGCCCCGATTCAAACAGACTCCGAAACCTTTCTTAGCAATATTGATGTCGCGATCTCATCGGGACATATCTCAATCCATCGGGATCCATTTAATCTAATGCTCTCCATAATTGGAACTCGTCCAATTACTATTTTCTGATTCTCTGAAACACTCTTATCGTGTGACCCTTTAGGTTTCAGGTTATGTTGGCCACTTAGATTAACAATTAATCTGAGCAAGTCATGAGCGGTATCTAGCAACACATCATGACCCCAATTGACCGGAAAGTAATTGGTTTGATGAATTCATCACGAACGGATCACGAACCCTTCCATGAACAATTCTTGTGCAATTCGTCCTTTCATCATCCTATACCCCACTTGGTTATGAGTATGGCTAATATGTCAACTCTTACTAGACTAAGTCTAGCCTAAGTGAAATCGGTTCTGTCGAGGACTCATTACTTTATATGTCCATGAAGACACTCTTCATGACATAGTCATGCTCGCCGAGACTTAAAGTAATGATCTGACAAGAGGCAGGTATCTCTTACATTCTCACGAAGTGATGAATCCTTTATTGGCTACTCAATTACCTTGAATACCTCAAACTGTACCCAAGCACCACCCTATGAGTAACCTCGGAAGGCCACAAGGAATGGAGTCAAAGCACGGGATCAAGTATCAAGATATCCTTGAGTACCTCAAGTCTAAGGATACTTGCACCATTCTTATGATGAGATTATCATCGACATTAAATCCATGTGATGATCTCATGGCGAGTCATCCAATGAACTTACTACCACTAGTAAGCATCCATATGTCAACTCTAAATATCTCATATTTACGGTTTCTAAGATCCTTTGCTTGATCCAATCAAGGAGTATGACATATGCTAGTCCGTCCGGATTAATGATGTCCGGTCTCATTAATTCTATGACTAGGAAAATTTGACAACGACATAATTGCACATGATAGGAATCTCGGGATTATGATCACATCATAATTTCCTTCATGCTATGTCATATATCATGGACTTCATTAATTTGATTAAAGATCAATATCAATTCATAAAAAATGAATATCAAATAAATGAAACATGCCTTTCTTTATTTATTCATAAAGTCTGTACAAGACTATGAACAAAAAGCGCTAAAGGGGATTGCCTTTAGGGCACTACTCTAACAATCTCCCACTTGACCTAAAGCCAATCGCCTTGGTATCTAATACCAAAAGCGAGTACATGAGAATCAAAATTCTTACGTGACAATGGCTTCGTCAGCGGATCGCAATGTTACGCTCTGTAGGAATCCTCTCGATCGTGACATCACCTCTAGCAATGATCTCGAATCGGATGATATCTGCGAGTGCGTGTTTAGATCGTTGGTGAGACCTTGGTTCTTTTGCTGAGCAATAGCCCCATTGTTGTCACAATACAACTGTATGGGTCCATCACACTAGGAACCACCAAGTTGAAATGAACTTCTTGATCCAACGACTTCCTTTGCCGCCTCGATGCAAAGAATGTACTCGCCTCGATCGTCGAATCGCGATCGTCTCTTGTTTGGAACTCTTCCAATGACCACTCTGCCGTTTAGCGTGAAAACATAACTGTTGGGATCCGAGTCATCCTTGTCGATTGGAGGCCGCATCCGTATGCCCGCTCACTTGGAGATTTCCATCTCCATATATCAAGAAAAGATCCTTAGTCCTTCGCAAGTACTTGAGGATATTCTTGACAGCCACCCAGTGACCCTCACCAGGATCCGATTGGTATCTGCTCGTGACACTCAGAGCATACGATACATCGGGCCTCGTACATAACATAGCATACATGATCGATCCTACTGCAGATGCATACGGGATCTGATCCATGCGAATCCTCTCATCTTGTGTCTTAGGATTAAAGATTTCGAGTGTTATCCCATGAGTGATGGGAAGAAACCCTCTCTTGGATTGCTCCATGCTAAACTTCTTTAGCATCTTGTCTATGTACGATGATTGTGAAAGACCAAGCAACCTCTTTGATCTATCTCTATAAATCTTTATCCCAAGGATATAAGTTGCTTCACCAAGGTCTTTCATCGCAAATTGCTTGGACAACCAAATTTTAACTGATTGTAGCATTGAGACATCGTTTCCGAGTAACAATATGTCATCTACATACAACACAAGGAAAACGATTGCATTCCCATTAACCTTTTTGGACACACAATACTCATCCGGATTTTGAGAAAACCAAACTCTTTGATTGACTCATCAAAGCGGATGTTCCAACTCTGGATGCTTGCTTCAATCCATAGATGGATTTCGAAGCTTGCATACCTTTAATCATCATCGAAGTGAAGCCCTCTGGTTGTGTCATGTACACATCCTCGGCCAGATTCGGTTAAGGAAAGGCGTCTTCACATCCATTTGCCATATCTCATAATCATAATGGCGACAATGGCTAGGAGTATCCGAATGGATTTGAGCATTGCTGAACGGGTGAAGGTCTCGTCATAGTCAACTCCTTGTCTTTGACGAAATCCTTTGGCCACAAGCCTTGCTTTGTAGGTAATCACATTACCATCCATGTCGGTTTTCTTCTTGAAAACCCATTTGCACCCTATAGGTTTTATCCTTGGTGCATCAACCAAAGTCCATACTTGGTTTATGTACATGGAATCCATTTCGACTTTCATGGCATAAAGCCATTTTCGACTCGAACTTTTCGAACCTTTTCATAGTAGCAGCTCATCATCTTCTATGAGCAATACGTCATTCTGTTCACTTACGAAATTTGTATCTCTCGGACAAAGGCGCATCCTACTTGACCTACGAACTTCGTGTGCAGCAGAAGGTTGAGCTATTACTTCATCGAATGAGTGGCGATGTCGAGTTCGAGCGATTGATGCGTGCTTGTTTGAGCATCTTGAACTTCTTCAAGTTCAACTTTGCTCCCCTTGTCTTCTTCGAAGAAACTCTTTCTCTAAAAGACAGCATGCTTTGAAACAAACACCTTTTGTTCCTCAGAGAAGGTAGAATTGATATCCCATGGTCTCTTTAGGATATCCTACAAACAAACACTTGTCAGACTTTGCTTCAAGCTTATCTGACTGAATCCGCTTCACGTAAGAAGGACAACCCCATACTTTCAAATGAGAAAGATAAGGTTTTCTGTTAGTCCACGTCTCATATGGAGTAACATCAACTGTCTTAGAGGGAACTCTGTTTAGCAAGTAAACAGCTGTCTCTAGCGCATACCCCCAAAACGATTTTGGTAACTTTGCGAAACCCATCATTGATCGTACCATGTCCAACAAGGTTCGATTTCTCCTTTCAGCCACACCATTATGCTGTGGGGTGTAAGGAGGAGTCCACTGAGATAATATGCCATTATCTCTGAGATAATCCTGAAACTGTTGGTCTAAGTATTCTCCACCACGATCGGATCGTAATGCCTTGATACTTTTACCAAGCTGGTTTTCTACTTCATTTCTGAATTGTTTGAACTTTTCAAACGCTTCAGATTTGTATCTCATCAGATACAAGTACCCATATCGTGAATAATCATCGATAAAGGTAATGAAGTAACGACAACCACTTCTGGCATGGATGGACATCGGACCGCATACATCTGAATGTATTAGGTCTAATACTCCAATCGCTCGTTCACCCTTTCCCTTGAAGGGTAACTTAGTCATCTTGCCTAATAAACAAGATTCGCATGTGTCATATAATTCATAATCAAATGACCCTAAACTGCCACTCTTGTGGAGCTTAGCGATGCGTGTCTCATTTATATGGCCAAGCCGACAATGCCATAAGTAAGTTGACTTTAGATTATCTCTTTTATACCGTTTGGTGTCATTGACATTTAAAATTGGATTAGACATATCTAATATGTATATACCATTGCACAATGTACCAGTTCCATAAAGCATTCCATTAGAATTAATAGAACAACCATTGCTACTAAAATTCATATGGAATCCAGCTCTATTTAGACAAGAAACAGACAATATATTCTTTGTCAAAACGGGTACAAAATAACAATCATCCAATTCCAGTACAAGCCCAGTAGGGAGAGACAAAACATAGGTTCCTACGGCTAATGCAGCAACTCTTGCTCCATTTCCAACACGTAGGTCTACTTCTCCCTTCATGAGTTGCCTACTGTCCCTGAGGCCCTGCATATCATTACATATGTGTGAGCCACAACCAGTATCAAATACCCAGATGTTGTGATCAGTAACAGTATTAACTTCAATGACATACAAACCTGAAGTAGTCGAGGCATCTGATGCCTTCTTCGCTTCGGCGACTCGAATAGACTTTGCAATTGCGCCTCCAATGGCCATCTTTACATGATGGAAGCAAGTTCCTTTTGGGGCAGCTTCTTTGGTCTTCTTCTTGATGGCACCTCCCTTTGGTTTCTTTGCCTTCTTCTTCTTTGGGTTCTTCTTCTTGGACCCAAAAGATGAAGAAGCAACCACCAAGACTTGCTTACTATCACTCTTGATAGTGCCTTTCATTTGTCTTGAGCAGATTGATCACTCGGTATTGTAGTGGATATTTGGTTCATCCGATAGTTTAGCACTAACTGCGTGCATAGGCGTCGGACAATCCAACCGAATTAAGTCTATACTTAATTCATGATCCATTGCAAAACCTAAGGCGGCCAATCTCTCAATATAGCCATTCATCTTCGCGTCTTGCATGCCAGATGTCCCTGGAGCCATCTTAGTAGTGAAGAGAAGCCTTGAGGTCTCGAACCTTTCGGACCGAGCTTGCTCGTCAAACAGCTCCTAAGATGAAAAACTATAGTGTGAGCATCCATGGACTCGTCTTTTCTGCAGCTCGGGTGACATCGGCGCAAGCATAATGCAAGTAGCCATGTCATCGTCCTTTAGATGCTTACTATATGCCTTCGATCATCATCGAAGCATCGACAAGCAGTGCATCTCGAAGCGGAAAATCTAGGATATATCCTGACTTTCGATTATGAGAACTATTCTCGATTCCTTAACGGTCGAAAATTCGGTCCGATTAACTTGTTGGAATCCATAAGTGGCGAAGATTCACACTTGGCGACATTTTCAAACAACCTACACGGATAGAGAGGAAGAATGTTAGAATAGGAATAGTTGCATAATCATAAGGACTTGAATGATATGCAAAAGCTCCCACTAGTTTCATAGAATCCATAACCCTCATTATGAATCCAAAGAAACAAAGTGACATAATGTCTAGTGGGTCGATATCCGATATTGCTAAGAATGACCTTGGGTTTACCCAACAAGCCATAACTTAGGTCAATCGGTAGGTATCGAACATACCAATTGCATCATCGATAACCGACATTGAGAATGACCTTGGGTTTACCCAACAAGCCACCTTATGTCTCGGAGGTATCGGATATACCAATTACATCTTAGACACAACTATCGATCGTGCTATCAACTTGTTGATGTATGCACTTACATTGGGTATCAACTCTTTGATGCGCATACATCCAATGTATGCTACCCAATTTCGCCTCTATCCACGTTGACCTTGAGTTTACTCAACAAACCAACGCTTCCAGTGAAAACCAACCCATTAATCAGAAAATCATATTTTCATGGTTCGAACATATCCAGTATAGAGTGAGCTTGGGTTTACCCAACAACCCATCCCTATAAGAACTCTGGTTCTTACCATATTAATGGAAGGCGTTAGTTTTCATATACCGAGGAGGGATTTAGAAATTCTAGACTCCAAGCAGAAGGATCATAGTCGCTAGGACTATATGGCATGATTTAGGTTTCATCAATCAAATTGAATCAATCCTTATAATCATCCATCATCCAACCTGAGCATGTCACAAGTCGACTTTCATCAAATGCAAGTCACCTTATGTTTCTGCCCACACACAAGTCGACTTGTCTGACATAAGTCGACTTATGCTCCTGCCCACGCACAAGTCGATTTGTCTGATATAAGTCAACTTATGCAAAAACTTTGAACAAGTCGACTTATCCAGAAAACAAGTCGACTTATCCTGCAAACAAGTCGACTTATGTAGCAAACAAGTCGACTTATACTGAAAACAAGTCGACTTATGTAGCAAACAAGTCGACTTATTCTGCAAGATTGTTATTATTTCTAATCGGCTAATTCCTCAATCAATGCAATTCCAATTCACAATACCATCATACCTAAGGTAATATCTGTTAGTTGATGTATCAATGAACACTTCATTGATCTATGAATGCCTTAAATAGTCAAACTATATTAAAAGCTTGAAATGAGTCAAAACTCATAAATATCCAAACAATTTAAGAACACCCAAATTCTCACCCTAAGCATCTCAAGCTAGTATATACACTCTCACAACTACTCCGGCACTTGTCACAAAAATTGTGACGGCCAAAACAAGCAAGAAAATGAAATGTACTAACGAGACACAAATGTGACCAATTCGGCATTCAAAAATTCTTGGAAAAGCAATTTCAAGCAATTCAATTTGGAAATCATACTACATCAAGATAACACATTTTTAATCACATTAAAAATGCTGCAAGGCATTGGAATTGAAAAGGCAAACTCAATCAAGCCAAGCAAAACAGTCCCAACAATTTTCACCAAAACTGTCCAGTTCTGTACATTGCTTGAAATGATCAATGAAACAATTTCAATAAATTCTGAGAACATTATATAGGTTACTACATGTTCTGAAAATGCTACCTGAATTGTTTTAGGATTTTAGGCCATCAAAAACTCAGTCAACCAAAATAACAAAACCGATTCCAAAACTGTGTTCATCAGCACAGCAATACCCAACAGCATAGAATAAAATATAAAATAAATATCCAATCACCTTGAAATCCAATTTCCATGCTCACAGACATTAACCAACATCTTAGAGACATGTAGGTGAAGGAAAATCCAGAAAAATATTTTTCTAGAATTTATTCTTGATTTTATACTACTGCCTGTTCACAGAATCGTTTCAAAAACAGCATCTGTAAGCTAGGGGAAATAATTAGAAAAAGTATATCAAATCAAATCGATAAATTCTGAAAATTCATAGACATATTCTCTAACATGTTATGAACATTCCTGGGCAGAAAAATTTCGAAAAACCTATCTCTATAGCAATTCGAAATCTGAACAGAAAGCATGCTACAACATCACAAGCAATTAGGGTTTATGATCTAGCTTCAGTTAAAGCTTCATACACGACACCAGACGCTCTGATACCACTGTAGGAAAATCCCGGGAGGTACATCACATGTACCAGCAGCGGAAACAAAAAATTTTATTCCCGGGACCTTCCCGAAACCCAGGATCCCGGTGTCGGTATGAAAACTCAAACCTGAATAGCCAATAGAGACTATCTCTAAAGGTATCCACGCAGAGATCAGAAAACCTAACCGAGTCAAACCCTTTTGACCCGGGAATAGCTAGAACAGAATAAGAGCTGCTAGACCCTACCTCTGTCCTGGAGAGCTTGAGAATAACGTTGGAACCACTTGCTTGGAGAAGAGAAAATCGATGGTGCTTGATGAAAGAAGACTTGAAAAACTCTTTTCAATTTCAAAGCTTAACCTTTAAGCTTTCTTCCTCTTCTTCTTGTCAAAACCGTCGACTTCCACCTTAGGCTCCTCTCTTTGGTATTTATTTACTTAACTTTTAAGTTTAATAATTCACCATAAGAAGATGCCAAGTGGAAGATTAATAACCATTCATTTATTAATGAAATAAAGTAATCAACTTTGACTTTTCAAAGTTTCTAATCTTCTCCTCCCTTCCAACTCACCACATGGCTATATATTTATATATATTAATTAATTATTTAATTAATTAACATATATATATATAATTACTAAGAGGTCCAGTCAAACTGGGGTCGGTCCTACGCCTCTAGGGCCCCGATCTTTCAAAACGACTCTAAACCTTTCTTAGCAATATTGATGTCGCGATCTTATCGGGACATATCCCAATCCCATTGGGATCCATTTAATCTAATGCTCTCCATAATTGGAACTCGTCCAATTACTATTTCTGATTCTCTGAAACACTCTTAAGCGTGTGACCCTTTAGGTTCCGGTTATGTTGGCCACTTAGATTAACAATTAATCGAGCAAGTCATGAGCGGTATCTAGCAACACATCATGACCCCAATTGACGGAAAGTAATTGGTTTGATGAATTCATCACGAACCGGATCACGAACCCTTCCATAGAAAATTCTTGTGCAATTCGTCCTTTCATCATCCTATACCCCACTTGGTTATGAGTATGGCTAATATGTCAACTCTTACTAGACTAAGTCTAGCCCAGTGAAATCGGTTCTTGTCGAGGACTCATTACTTTATATGTCCATGAAGACACTCTTCATGACATAGTCATGCTCGCCGAGACTTAAAGTAATGATCCCGACAAGAGGCAGGTATCTCTTCATTCTCACGAAGTGATGAATCCTTTATTGGCTACTCAATTACCTTGAATACCTCAAACTGTACCAAGCACCACCCTATGAGTAACCTCGGAAGGCCACAAGGAATGGAGTCAAATTACGGGATCGAAGTCTAAGATATCCTTGAGTACCTCAAGTCTAAGGATACTTGCACCATTGCTATGATGAGATTATCACTGACATTAAATCCATGTGATGATCTCATGGCAGGTCATCCAATGAACTTACTACCACTAGTAAGCATCCATATGTCAACTCTAAATATCTCATATTTACAGTTTCTAAGATCCACTGCTTGATCCAATCAAGGAGTATGACATATGCTAGTCTGTCCGGATTAATGATGTCCAGTCTCATTAATTCTATGACTAGGGAAAATTTAGACACTGACATAATTGCACATGATAGGAATCTCAGGATTATGATCACATCATAATTTCCTTCATGCTATGTCATATATCATGGACTTCATTAATTTGATTAAAGATCAATATCAATTCATAACAAAATGAATATCAAATAAATGAAACATGCCTTTCTTTATTTATTCATAAAGTCTGTACAAGACTATGAACAAAAAGAGCTAAAGGGGATTGCCTTTAGGGCACTACTCTAACAGTTAAACCACTAATGCATGTATTCATTTACAATGTTAAAACATCATCAAAAATCACTTACTTGGTTCAACAAAGTTTCCAACAGTGATTTCGGTGGATGAAGGAAAAATAAGAATAAAGTTTACTTTGATGAAGTCAAATACACAACTATAAACAATTAACTGTTTCGGTGTTGGATGAATAAAAAACGAGTTTGGTGATCTTGGTGAAGACAACAATTCAGTGAAGAACATACATGAAAGCTACAGTAATTTCTTTTTATCATAAACAAGACCACGTGTAAGCATAATACCTTTCTAAATGTCACCATTGCATGTAAGCTATTTGTCAAACATATAAGCTTGCCATATTTCACACTATAATTGGTCTATTTATCTCTTATTTCCATATTTTTTTCTATGCTAAAATACCCCAAATTTGAGACAATTTCCTAAATTTTAACAAAAAATCCAAAATAATAATAATAGTCTCCAAATAAATTTTCAATACAATTAATCCACGATTCGTATTTTAATTACATTTATAAATCAATTATACCTGAAAAATATCAATGAATACATGTACAATTATTTTAATGTCTCAATAATAATTATTCACGTGTATGTGCATATTCAATAATGCATGAGCCTGAAATGCAATTCTAATTTTCTCTATATACTCTCATATAATCTTCTCTGGAATCCTAGCCCCCAACATGGGATAATGAGATATTACAACTTTCCTCTCCATCCTTCCTTTGTGGATTATAGTCATGACGATGAATCCTAAATCCTAACAATAAGCGATAAACACAAAGTCAAAATAGAGAATAGCAAACGATAAAATAATAAAATAATAAAAATAGAAATAGAAATAATGGTTAGATTAATAAAAGTTAGCCTTTCCTAATATTGCTACCTCTTGCAACAGTACCAAAAACTTGATTGATGATTTCTATGCTTATAAATATTTATAATGATGCTTCTATAGCTAGCACTGGTAAGTACGGGTTAATCATTGTAAGTACTAGTATTAACCCTTTTTCTATTATCTAGCCATCAAATCAGGTTATGGATTTAATTAAAAATTAAACTAAACAAACTAAACTAGGATTGACACAATAATGAACTCAGATAAAGGAAAATAGGACAAAAAATCAATATCAATTAAATAGCACCTAAATGGTGAATTCCCCCTTAAGAATTCTTAAAAACTAACCCTTCATCATATAAATAAATTATTGACTATAGACTGTGGAAATTCCTATCCTCAACTGTTATCTTTATCAAGACTATTAACATATAACCCTTAGTTGATTAACTGAAATCTCTTTTTTGTTAAAACACCTAAGACTACATTATTGAATCATAAATTTCAATATTAGGTTTGACCCTAATCTAGAGGATTTATGTCGACCTATCTCTAGTTTTGCATGCAACTCCTTCCAATTATAATAAATATATTCAAACAAAAGTATTTCTCAATATCAATTGTATGAAATCAAATAATGGACTAATATTCTCGATAGATTAGTTCAAGAATATAAAACATAATTGAATCACAATAAACTAATTAATAATAATACATTGAACAAAAGGTTAAATCATATTGTCATCACAACTTAGGGTTCATCACACCTGAGCACTAAACAATTTAGTTCCTACATATAGATAACAAAACTAATAACAAACATTCATAAGAACAAATAGAGATAAAAGGAATCATACTTTAGATCTCCCTTTTGTCTCTAGTAAATCTTCTTGCAATTTGGTTTAAATAATGTTCTCTATTGGTTCTGTTGATGTAATCTTTATGTTTTCCTCATCCTCTACTTAGAAATGCGTCTTCTATATGTTTCTTATGACTAAAAAAATGCTTCTAAACTCACCTCTCCCTAATCTGCCTCTGCTCTACTTAAAAATGCCTCTTCTCTATGTTTCTTACGACTAAAAACCACTGACAATGTCCTTTTATAATAAAAACTAGGTTTGGGGATATATACAGTTGTGTAGGTAACTGTGTATGTCCCAAAATATCTAAATTCAAAATTTTAAACAAGTTCAAAGATTTACATAGGTAACATACACAGCTAGAAAAAATATTTTCAAATCTCCACATGTTTATAGAGACTTAAATAGTTACCAGACAGAGCCATGTATCTCTAAATAGCTTTAAATCTTTATTTTATGCCATGATTTCATCTAAATACTTTTCCTTTTTGTCCAAAAGGAAATCATCACCTACAAACACACTTGAAGAAAATTAAGTAACAAAAATAATATAAAACTATTAAACAACAAGAAAAACACATTAACTATATGTGTATAAATATGGTTATATAATCATTTATCAGTTGACCATTTCTAGTTATAGCTAAAGATATAATAAACTTCCATAAATGAAAATTAAAAATTAAAGGGGATAATAATCTTCAAAATTTTAAATGCATTGGAATACTTTATTACAGATGATCACTCTTACTATTCCTTTAATGAATCAGACATAGAAGAATATTCCTTGTAGGGAGCTAAATGAAAAGACTCCTTAAAGCATTTTATCATTGAAGGAGAGAAAATATATTTAAAAATGAAGAGTTACATAAGCAACCTATTAGAAGCAAATAATGACCTTTTAATAAAGAAAGACCAAGAAAAGAAGGTGAGCATATTTAACTAGAAAATGAAATCATCTATAGAGGAACTACTAAACTTTTAATTAGAATAATTACTAAAAATAATATATTATTTTAGAAAGAACTTAAAGTGATCAATGAAAATTTCATTTGGTTTATCTAATGAGTAAAATAAAATGTTACTAAAAGTGCTACAAGCATTAAAAAAACTTTAAAATGGAAAGTTTCTAAAAAAAGGATTAGATCTTTATATTTCACCCATAAAACTTTTATCAAGGAAGAACATAAACTTATAGTGTAACCCTATAAAAGAATAAATCAAAAAATGAGAGGTTGTGAAAGTAGAGGTTGCAAAACTAGTTTACCCAGGTATGATCAACCTTATTTCTAATAGTTCATAAGTAAGGCTTGTATAGTTAGTACTAAAGAAAGAAGGGATGAAAATTGCTCGAAATCAGAATAATAAGTTAAATATAATAAGGATCATTACAAGGTGGAGAGTATGCATTGACCACAAGAAACTAAATGATACAACCTATAAAGATCATTTCTTCCTTTTATTTTTTTAACCAAAATTTGGAAAGAATCTTAGAGCATATATATTATTATTATTTGGATGAATACTTATATTGTTTACAAATTCCAATGCCATATGAGTATTAAGAGAAGACCATGTTTACCTACCCATATTGAACATTCACTTATTTTAGAATGTTGATTGGATTATGAAATGCACTAGTAACAAATCAAATAAGCATGATAGACATTTGTTTACGGTATAGTTAAAGAGCTAATAAAGTTATTTATATATGGTTTTGCAATATTTATTGAATCTTATTATCAATGCCCCTACAATATGAAAAAGTACTATAAAGATGTAGGGAGACTAGTATAGTACTAAACTAGGGAAATTTTAGTTTATAGTGCAAGAAGATATAGTTTTATGACATAAAATTTCACATCAAGGAACAAAGGTGGATAATCCAAAGATTGAAGAGATTGAGAAGTTGCCATTAACTATATCGATGAAGGAAATTAGAATCTTGTTAAGGCATATTAGATTTGTTGGAGTTATGTAAATATAGTGCATAGAAAGCAAGTGTATTTACATACAACTTAATCTTCTTCCGGTTACTTTTGTAGTGAAAATATTTATTATTAATAAAACAAAAGAGTTTGGTTTTATTTGTATGAACATTATATATCTAGTCATAAGGTACCAAGATTCTTTTGTAAGTATATATATATATATACATGGAGATATATGGGAAAAATGTATATTATTATAATGTAAATTAGTTCATTCACAATTGAATAATCAATTTGATCGCTTGATTATAGTTTAGACTGTAGTGTTGCGATTTATCTCCGTGTAAGTAAAAGGGTTTACTTTAGGGGAATGATGAGTTTCATATCATGATAGTAGTTATAGAATCAATTATGTTTTTAAAGAATAAAGTAGGTCGTTACTCTAATCTTAAAACATACACCTTAGCATTCTTTTGTTAAGAAACACAATCTTGATGAGTGGTGAACTCATATGTGTTTCATTATAATTCTTGATATAATCATAATGGATTTTTACAGATTATCAATACAGTGTCTACATGTTGGAATTATTAGTTAAAACATGTATTAGGGAACATTCACTTAAACAAAGAGTTTATAGTGATATTGTCAATTACAGATGTTTTACGAAGATTGGTGATTAAATTGGCGCCAGTAGTTTGATGGACTAGCTACCCATCAACTCTTAACATCAAGATGAGATCTTGTGGGTTAATCACCATATAGAGTAAAATGGAAGATCTATAAGAAAAAACGAACATAAAAGCCAAACGATAAATTTACCCTTTATTGTGTGGATGACTATAATATGGTTCATAATAAAGTTTGCAATTGGATATCTTTTTTAAAACATGTATTCTCATAAGATTTAGTAATTCAAGAGTTCAACCAATTGTCTTTAGTGGAATGACATTTGGTTAATAAATTGGAATTAATTCTAATGAGATTAAATTAATTCTAGACTTATTAGAGCTTCAAGAGCTTGAATTATATAAGTCCAATTAGAATCCCCATTTGGCTTATAGGAAGGTTATCAAGCCAAGTAAGAAATATAAATAGAGGTTTTAAAGGCTATGATTGAATGTTGAGCTTACTTTAATTAATTGTTAATTAGAAGCCCAAATGAACATTTAATATTGGGCTTGACTTTGGTTTGATTTGATTAATTAGATTAATTAAATTGAAACAAAGTTATTAGAGAAAAAAGGAGGACATATTTCAAATTTTTATAGCTAAATGTGCAACTGCACATTTAGCATAAAATTGCTAAATTAAGATGGTTTTTATCATGCTTTATCATCATTAAATGGGATAATGATCTTATCATTAAAGGGTTTAATGTTTGTCTTTTAATGATGGCATGTAATGTAACCTTTTAGCATTCATCTGATTAAACAAGGAGGAGATGCATTTGATGTACTCTCACCTTCTTTCATCTTATAACTGACAATGAGATCATTTAGTTTATTGGTCTTTTCACATAGCCATCTTAAACAAATGAGAGAGTCTCATTTATTGGCTTCTTTATGTTTGATTAAAGAATGAAGTGATGCATTGGATGCACTTCACTTCTTTCTTTCATCTATAACTGAAATTGAGAGAGGGTGGAGAGTTGTTGTTGCATTTTCGACTCACTCTTTCCTCTCTTGCATGTGATAGCCGAAACTTGAATGAGAAAAGTCTCATTTTTTGCTTCTTTCTTCTAAGAAAAATCTCCTCAAAAATATTTCTTCTCCTTTCACACTAAAGGATCTTGTTAACCAAGTTGTCCAAGAAGAACAACTGGTAGATTACATTGGTCGAGGATAAAATAGTGAGGAGATGATACATTGATAAGGAGAGGATACAAAAGCAAGGAGTCAAAGCTGTAGCAAGGAGTTAGTATAATTTCCATCTTGTTCTTATGTTAATTATTTTCCTTATACCGTATCATGTATAGCTTGGTATGTTGATTTGGTTATTATACTTTCACTGCATTTTGATTTCGAAAAAAATTTTGAACGCTACCATTTTAGCTAAATCTCGCATACTTTTGTTTTAGATTTAACAATTGGTATCAGAGGCATTTTATTATGCATGATTTCAGTTCCAATATGTCATGCATAGGTTGGAAATTAAATTTTGTATGCTTCATGTTTTTATGTGATAGAAATATATATGGTGTATGTTTTTCTCTTTTGGTTATCCATAGAATATGGTTTTACCTTGTAAGTTTTCTTCGTTTGTTTTGTAACAAAGAGGGTGGCCTATCATCGTCATATGTCCTCCTTGGCTTCATTTTTTGTTTTCTTTGATTTTGTAATGTACAAATTTCTATAATATTGAAGATGGAGCAACCATGAATCAAATAAAAGACTAGGTAATGGTTTCGGTGTATCCTTTGGTGTATTGGCAAAGTTTCTGTTTTA
This sequence comes from Erythroxylum novogranatense, assembly GCA_029891385.1. Classification (NCBI taxonomy): domain Eukaryota; kingdom Viridiplantae; phylum Streptophyta; class Magnoliopsida; order Malpighiales; family Erythroxylaceae; genus Erythroxylum; species Erythroxylum novogranatense. The sequence goes on along the minus strand of CM057234.1, from coordinate 65,783,869 downwards.
TAAAAACCAAAACACTGGAATTTTTGTTGTAACAAAGTTTCAGTTTTATGAAAACAAAAATATTGGAATTTTTGGTGTATTGGCAAAGTTTTGGTTTTATGAAAACAAAAATACTATTTTTTTATTGTACCAAAGTTTTGGTTTTTACAAAACAAGTGCTTAAATTTTTTGAGATTCGAATTTACCAAAAACAAGTGCTAGAATTTTTTTTCAAATGGACAAAGTTTGGTTTTATGATAATGTCATTACACACTTTTTACTGAATGGGTCGTGCCATGTGGATGAAGAGTTCAAAAGCAAAAGATCAAAATCCAAGAAGAAATTTTTTGGTTTAAAAGCCTTGTAATTTTATTTATGTTCTAGGATGGACAGTCAAAAGTGGCCTATTAGTTCATAAGATGAATTGATAAATGGATGCAAATAATATGTGATATTATGTGATTGTATTCCATTTAGAAAATTGCAAACCCTAGGCTTTGGGATGCATTCATTTTATATGAGATATATAATGAAACAATATAGGATGGATAATAAATCGCTTCTAGACAAGATGGTATTTATTAAAACTTAAAGACCAAAAAGATGGAGTGGGAGAGGATGCTCTTATAAAAGTCCACGGTCTCCATATGATGGCCCATTTGCATATGGTAAAGTGTTACTCCACATCAGAGGGCATGAATCCTAGATCTTGCATGGTTTGGGTTGTTGGACCCCAAACTTTTAATAAAAATTAAAAATATTAAAATGAATTTAAGTGAGAAAGAAATTGGTGAGAAAATTATGAATTTAAGGAAATTTGATGAAATTAAAAAAAAATATGAGAAAAGAATTGTTTAATTTTGAGGACTTTGATATTTGAGTGAACTTATATGGATTATGAGAAGAAAGTGGATGAGTTGATTGAAATGAAGGTAAGTAGCAAGAATTAAAAAGAAAAAGTGTGAAAATTTGAAGAATTTAGAAAGTTTGACTTTGGAGATGAATAGTGAAAAAATGTTTCACTTAGAAGTTGACTTTTTGATTTGGGAGAATTTGAGAAAATTACCTTATGGAAACTTGTAGTTTATGTCAAGAGCTTTCTGCAGCCATAAAGTTTGATATTTTTCGATATCGGGAGTGAGAGTTATAATCAGTCAAAGTTCGCTTGAAGTTTGACTTTTTGAGGAAAAAGTTGACTTTTTGATTTAGGCAAAATTCGAGAAAATGATCAACATGAAAATTGTAGCCTATGTCGAGAGCTTTTTGTGTACATAAAGTTTGCTATTTTTCGATGTCGGGATTGAAAGATATGAATTTCTGAAGATATGCTTTGTTTTGAAAATGCTATTAAGTATAGATTTGTGTGTTCTATGTTTCGAGGCCACTCGTCGTATGGATTTAGTTTGAATTAGAGTAAGTGGTCTTCATAAAAGTTTTAGATGATATTTTTATCTTTCCATTGGTATAAAATTTGCAATTTTTCGATATCGGGGCTAGGAGTTATGAGCGATTAAAAATTGGAAGTCATTTAGGAAAGGCTGTTTTGGGATAGAATCTTTGATTGAAGTTTTCAACCTCTTTCGAGACCTAATTTGATTTTGAGTTCTTCAGGGAAGTTGTAGAGCTTCCTTTGATCTTTCTATTGAAACTAAATTTGTCAAATTTCGAGTTCGGGATCGAGAGATATGATTTTGGAAAAGTTCAATTTTGACGTTACGTTACTTTATTTCTTTATCCGATCCCTTTCGTAATCTTTTGCTTATAATTCCTTTGTCTGACATCCGATCGATTTGATCCTCAAAGCGTTTGATTCCTAAGACAATTACGTTCATTTTTATGAAGAATTATTATTTTTAGGAGATTAAATGGAAAGAGATTGATTGAACCAAAGTAAGAGATTTGGTTATAGGTTATAAGTTGGATAATTTTCTGAACATGGTTCAGTATTTTGCGATTTTCAGGAGCTGTACAACTCCGATTGAGTTGATTCTTAAGGGAACATAAAGTTAAGATATAGGGCTACAACTCTTGTGAAGGGATCGAAATTTAATTTCATCCCTAAGATTGCCATTTTCTGGACTGAAGTTATGTTAATGTTCAGTCTCGGATTTTTTGCAGGTCCGATAGTATTTTGGCTATAACTTCTTCTTTTCTGATCCGAATTGAGCACGGTTGGTGGCGTTGGATTCGTATGATCTAAAGGAACAATTTTCAAGAAGAAAGTTTGTCCAAATTATTTCATTTAGATGCTTGAAAACAGGACGCAAGTAGTCAGTTTTTCAAGTTCCTGCAGGGGCACTTTTGGAAATAAGCAAACAAGTGAGGGCATAAGGGTCATTTGTGCCCCATTTTAAAGTGACATGGCAAAACTCATCAGATGGATCTCGTTTGGGAGGTCTGGTGCACGAAAATAAGAAAGAAAATCAAGAAGAAAGAGAAGAAAACATAAGAAGAAAAGAGAAGTGAGGAATCGGTGAGTGAGAAAGAAGAAGAGAAGAATAAGGAAGCTTAGAGGTTTCGGTTTTGATGGCTTTCAAAGAGGTTTTTGATGCTTCTTCAAGAGGAAAAGCATGAAAGAAGATGAAGCTACCATTGGAGCTTGGATTTTCGAAATTCTAGAGAGAGAAAGAGGTAAATGAAATTTCAATCTTTGAGTTTTTCTTAAACTTTGGTTTAGAATCATGGAAAATGATATGGGTATGTGATTTATGAAGTCAATTGTGATGATTATGCCTTAAGTGAGATTTAATTTTGGTTAATTGAATGATTAGGATTATGTTAAAATTTTAAATTGGGGATTTTTGAAATTGATGATTTAGATAGCTTGAATTAGTGATGAATTTGAGATATCCTAAGTTAATTTTGATGTTTATGCTTTAGGTGAATTTTAATTTGAAAAATTGTAAATTGGGGGTTTAGGCTTAATTTGGAATTTGGGGATTTTCCCTAATTTTGTGAATTAATGGTGTAGAATCATCAATAATAGCATGAATTGATGAAATATGGAATCAATTTTGAAGAAATTATGTTTTATGATATTGAATTTGTGCAAATTGGTTTAGGTCAATTTTGAAAATTAGGGATTTTCAAAATTGGAGATTGAAATAGCTTGAATATGAGAGGAATTGATATTTCCTAAGTTCAATTTGAGAAATTAAGTTAATTATGATATTGAATTTGATTGGATTGGTTTAGGTTCAATTTGTAATTTGGAGGGTTTTTTGAAATTAGTGATGTAACTATCTTGGAATTAGTAAGAATTGATGACTTAAGCATCAAATTGAAGGATTAAGTTATTTATGAGATTAAATTTTGGATGAAATTGATTTAGGGAATTTTCAATTGGAAGGAAGAAAGGAGAAAAGGTCAAATTGAAGCATTGGACAAGATGCTAGCATGGATATGAGGTGGGTAGTATATTTATTTCTTAAATTATAAGCTAAATGTGAATTTTTGAAAATTAAAGAAAGCAAAATTTGATTTTGATAAATTATTATGGATAAAATTGTTTGAAAAGGATGTAAATGTTTGAAATTATGATTTCAAAGGAGTAAAATGAGTTTTAGAAAATACAAGACTTATGAATTTCATGGTTTTCAAATTATGTGATTTATGATTTGAATAATTTAAAGAATTAGTGCATATATTGATATGTGATTTACTTGAATTGCATTAGATTGATTATGTGCAATTATGTGGATATATGCTTGTGTCATCTATGACACAATTTGATGATATGAGTTAAAAAGGTAAAAAATCAAGATTTTGAAAAGTGCCTTGAGCAATCAATTCGTTTTCGTTATGTGTTAAGTGGGTTTGGTCAGGTCCTTTTGTGATTCAGCGCTGTCTCTACTTGTTTAAGCCTTCGCCCGGCTGCCTGCAATAGGCAATGGAGATCCGATTACGGACTCCTTTTACGGCTACACTGGACCGCTATGCGGAAAAGTGTAGTACGTATTCATTCACGATCGACAGACCGCCATTATGCGGGAATGTGCAGTACATTCTGTTTGGACCGAACCAAACCAATTCTGATGTGTTATGTGTTTTTAATTTGATTATGATGTGATACACTATGATGTGATGTATTCATGTTTAAGACTGTGCATGTTTTGAAAATTTTGAGAAACGAGAAAGTAAATTTTTCAAGCATGAAATTCTGAAGCTGGATATAAATGTTTTGAAACAAATGAAAATTTTGAGAAAATCTTAGAAAGTGTTGATGAAATTGAAAAGTTTGAAAATGAGTTTTGGAGAAATTCTTAAATGGGAAATGTTTAAAAGTTTGAAAATAAAAGATTTTTCCGCTTATTGTTCGGTTTATAAATATATTATCCACGAGTTTAGAGCTCACCCCTTTTATCCCCATCTCCGTGTTTTCACGCAGGAGATCGGATGGAAGACAGTATGATGTCAACCCGATAGTTTTATATGCTTTGTTTTATGTGTAATGTTGGAGTTTAGTTTTGAAGTTGTGAAAAGGTTTATGGATTATGTATTGCTTTTGTTTATGGCTTGAAAAGTCAATATGTAAATTTATGATGTATTTCAGTTATGAGTTATGTATGATTGTGGAATAGATTTTGTACGTAAATTTGAATTGAGATGGATATAAATGGCAATTGGAATATATATGAATGGCTTGTGATTGAATTGTGGATATTTGAGTTGAGATGTATTATGGATTGGAATGATGAAATGTTTAGAACTAAGATTGTGTTTCTGCTGGTGTTTGGATGCCGGACGGGAGGTCCGATGTTGCCTTATGCTATTGGATTATGTATTAGAAGTGCGTTTCTTTGGTTTTTAAATTTTTGGGCTGTCAAAATACAGCCGTTATGTTGCCGAAATTTCGGTAAAATTTTGGTAAAATGGGTTTAAAGAAATGAGTTTGAGGATTTATATGATTGTATAAGAAATGATTAAGATGAATTAAGTGAATTGAAATTGGTGAGGATGAGTTTCCAAAAAAGGGAATTGTATGGAATGGTTATGATTTGAATGAGATTGATTAAAGAGAAAAGGAATGAATAAGAGGAAAAAAAATTTATACCGGATTTGAAATGTCTTAGGATTTCTAACGCGATTATGTTCATTTATTCGAATGTGTTTCTGTGTTCTTGATTGTTCTCGGATGTCGGCGCCATTTGTTAAGTATCGATTCCGCTTCGCTTTGATTCGTACTTATTCGATTCACTCCGCTATTTTCGCCTCCGCTTTGTACTTTGTTTCCGCATTTCGTTTTCCGTGCTTCATTTTCTGGTTGGGATCCGGTTCCCGGATCGGATCCCAACATTTATTAAATCGCTTCTAGACAAGATGGTATTTATTAAAACTTAAAGACCAAAAAGATTGAGTGGGAGAGGATGCTCTTATGAGAGTCCACAGTCTCCATATGATGGCCTATTTGCATATGGTAAAGTGTTACTCCACATCAGAGGGCATGAATCCTAGATCTTGAATGGTTTGGGTCTCCTTTAAGTCCACTCATTAGTCGCAAATGTGACCTCCCATCGCGGCATGGTTTGCAAGTACCTTTGGTGAATGAATCAAATGGTTACACACTCAACATATTTTATCAATAAACTGCCCACCTTGGCTTTGTCGGTAAAAGAATGGATCAAATCATGGAGCTTCTCAAAAAGTTAGGCATGAAGATGCTCGGTAATTTTTTAAGTGGGAGGGTCCCAGTTTTTCTTTTAATGGATAAGATGACCCACCATCACTTAGTTCGTTATAGATAAGAAAAATAACCGTCCTATAAAGATTTAATTTTTTAAAGTTTTGTTAAATCTATCATCATGCATACATGTATCATGATTTTATACAAAGTGTCAATATTTTTAACTAGTATGCTCATGTTTTAATAATTTATATTTTCAGACATAATCAACCACAAAATGAATCCACTCACTTTCCTCTTGACAAATAACAACTTAGAAAATGGAGAAATTTTTAATGAACGGAGACGTAACCTTGACATTGTTCTTCAATATGAACATATTTCATGGGTATTAACTGAAAATGAGATTGTACCTCTAAGTGGAGATTAAATTCCTGAGCTAGTCCTATAATATGAGTATTGGCAGAATGTTGACAAGACTACAAAGTGTTATATTCTAGCTTCTGTCAGTGGCATATTGCAAAATTAAATTGCTTATAAAAAAACTGCTAGTATAATGGTCCATCACCTAAATGAGATGTTTTGTATAAGGACTAGGTCTGCAAGAGTGAAAGCTATCTAAACCTTTCATAATCTCAGACAAAACCCTGGTGAACCAGTACGAGATTATATGCTTAAGGTAATCTCTGCAGTTACTAAGGCTGAGATACTTAGGGCAGATTTGGATGTGGAAATGTAGATGATTATGATCATCAATAGCTTAAACTCTTCTTTTTAGCTGTTTAAGTTGGACTATAAGTTCAATATCAAGGATTACACCTTAAGTAAGTTGATGAATACCCTCCAGAGTACAGAAGAGATATTAAATATCAAGACTAGTGGGCCCGAGAAAATGTAGGATCTTCTTCTAAGCCCATGGGTAAGGGCAAGCAAAATAAGAAGGGTCTAATGAAAATGAAGGCCCAAACAGGGGTCAAGGTCCAACCCATGAAAAAGAAAGCCAAAGTGGGCACCAAGGGAAAGTGTTTCCAATGTAGTGAGCAAGGTCACCACAAAAGAAACTGTGCGGTCTACCTTGATTCCCTCAAAAGCAAACAAAGTATAGGTTCCTAAGTTTGTTACGAACTAGAAATGTGGCAAATTCATTTGATTCTTGGATATTAGATTCAGAAGCCACTAACCATGTTTGCAATTCTTTGTAGGGGTCTCAACAAAGGAAAAGACTATATAAAGGCCAATTTCTAATAGAGCAAATGGATCCTATGTTTCAACAGAATCAGTGGGAGTTATTTTCTTAGACTTTCTTAATGGTCATAGTTTATATTTGGAGGATGTATATTACATCCTAATGATTGTAAGGAAAATCATTTATGTTTTTTGTCTAATAAAATCTAGTTATTGCTTATATTTTGAAAATGTTGTTTCAATATATGAGAATAAAGATTTTATTTGTAATGTGATAATTAAATAGGGATTGTTTTTTTTAAAACCTATGATAGGTTCACTAAACACCACAGAATTAATAAAACCAAGACAATTCAATGATTCTAGCATTAATTCAAAATATCTGTAGTACTTAAGAATGGGTCATATCAATCAAAAAAGACTTGACAAGTTGGTGAAGGATGGAATCCTTATAGGCTTGGATAATGATCTATTACCCACCTTTGAATCTTATATTAAAGGAAAAATGACCAAAGCCTTATTTCCTTCCAAAAGAAATAGATTTGAATCCACATTAGACCTAGTACATACCGATGTGTGTAGGCCTATGAACATACAAGATAGAGGAGGTTATGAATACTTCATAACCTTTATATATGATTACTCTAGACATGGCTATTTGTATTTGATGCATAGAAAGAGTGAGTCTTTTGAAAAGTTCAAAGAATTCAAAGCTGAAGCTGAAAAGTAGCTAGGCAAGTCATTAAAACAACTTCAATCAAATCGAGGTTGTGAGTACTTATCTGGAGAGTTCCAACAATTTTTAATTGCAATAGAATTGTTTCCAACTTGTCAGCTCCTCAAATGCCTCAAAAGAATGGTGTACCAGAGAGGAGGAATAAGACTCTATTGGAAATGATAAGATCAATGATGTCCTATGCTAGCCTTCCAAAATCATTCTGGAGATATACCATACAAACGAGTACTTATCTTCTTAACTTTGCTCCATCCAAATCGGTGCCTAAAATACCTAGGGAGTTATGGACTAGTTGAGTACCTTCATTGCGACACTTAAAGACTTGGGGCTGCACAGGGCTTGAGTCCACAAAGATGGAACCAAGGTTAGAAGTATGTTTGTTTTTAGGATATCCTACAGGTACACAAGGGTACTATTTTTACATTTCCTAAGATAGGAAGGTATTTATGTCAATAAATGTGACCTTCTTGGAGGAAGATTTGTGTGAAATCATAAAGGAAGAAGTGAAGTAGTATCAAAAGAGTTAGCTATTTCATCCAAATCAAAAGTTACTTTGGATATAGTAAAATAAAATGTCGAAATGGATTCAAGAGTTGAATCAGAAGAGTAGCCTGAACATCAAGTAGTGCCTAGACGAAGTGAGAGGGTTGTAAGATAACTAGACAGGTACCTAGGTCTAGGAGAAGGCATAATTGCCACCTTGGACTAAGAAGAAATGGATCCCATTACTTATAGATAGGCTAATATGTTGTTGATGCAGAAAAATGGCTTAAGGCGATGGAATCAAAAATAGATTCCATGTACTCCAATGAAGTCTGGATCCTTGTATGCCTACCATCAGATGTAAAAGCCATAGGGTGTAAATGGATCTACAAAAGGAAAATAAGATCTTATGGAAAGGTAAAGACTTTTTAAAGCTAGATTGGTAGTTAAAGGCTATACTTAAAAAGAGGTTAAAGACTATGAGGACATATTTTCTGCAGTTGTCATGCTTAAGTCCATCAAAATTCTTTTAGCCATAGCAGCCTATTTTGAATATGAAATATGGCAAACGAACGTCAAGACCACATTTCTTAATGGGGATCTTTAGGAGACCATTTATATGGCCCAACTAGAAGGATTCATTGAGCCAAGTAATGAGCATAAGCTATGCAAATTGCAGAGGTTCATTTATGGACTTAAGCAAGCATCTAGGTCTTGGAACATTACGTTTGATAAGTCTATCAAAACCTATAGGTTCATAAAAAACCTAGATGAACCTTGTATATATAAAAGGATACAAGAAGGCAAGGTTATTTTCTAATCCTATATGTCAATGACATTCTGCTTATTGGGAATGATGTAGGAATGTTATCTATGATTAAAGGATGGCTTAACGAACAATTCTCAATAAAGGATTTAGGAGAGGCTAGCTATGTTCTAAGGACCAAGTTTTTAAGGAATTGTAAGAACAAACTAATAGCCTTATCTCAAATAACCTATAATGAGAACGTGCTCAATAAGTTTGCCATGTAAGATTCCAAGAGGGGTTTGACACCTACTAGACATGGAATCAAACTTTCAAAGGAGTAAGCACCTAAGCCCAAGAGGAAGTCGAATGCATGCATAACATTCCATATGCTTTAGCAGTTGAAAGTTTAATGTATGTTATGCTTTGCACTAAACCGGATATCTGTTACTCAATGGGACTGGGAAGTAGATTTCAGTCCAATCCAGGAATGGAGCATTAGACTACAGTTAAGTGCATACTGCAGTATCTTTCTAGGATGAAGAACTTAATGCTTATTTACTCTGAAAGTAACCTTATTCTGATAGGATATACAGATTCTGATTTCTAATTAGATGTTGAATAAACGAAATCAACCTCTAGTTCTATATTTGTTTTAGAAGGTGGAGATAAGGTTTGGAGGAGTATCAAGCAATCTTATGTTGCTGATTCGACTATAAAGGCTAAGTATGTTGCTTCTTCTAAAGCAGTAAAAGAAAAAACCTAGCTCTGTATGTTCCTGAATGATTTGGAGGTAGTTTCTGAGGCAAAAAAGGTCATTACACTTTATTATGATAATAGTAGGGTAATGCTAATTCTAAAAAACCTAAGAACCATAAAGCTACTAAACAAATCGAGAGAAAGTATCATCTCATAAGGGATATAATACAACGTGATGAGGTGAATGTGGTTAAGATTCCTACAGAGCAAAACCTTGTTGATCCATTTACGAAGACGCTATCTCAAAAGCATTTTGAGGGTCACTTAGCAGGGATGGGAATGAGGGATATATCAAACTTGCTTTAGGACAAGTGGGAGATTAATGGAGTTATGTAAACATAGTACCCTAGAAAGCAAGTGTCTTTACATATAACCTAATCTTCTTTCAGTTGTTTTTTTAATGAAAATATTTATTATTAATAAAAAAAGAATTTGGTTTTATTTGTATGAGTATTATATATCTAGTCATAAGGTATCAAGATTCTTTTGTAAGTAATATACATATACATTGAGATATATGGGAAACATGTATATTATTAGAATCTAAATTAGTTCATTCATAGTTGAAAAATAAGTTGGTAGCTTGATATGATTTAGACAATAGTGTTGCAATTTATCTCCATGTAAGTAAAAGGGTTTACTTCAAGGAATAATGAGTTTCATATTATGATAGTAGTTGACTATTGATAATAGCACTGTTAAATGAATCCGGAATCAAGTATGTTCTTAAAAAATAAAGTAGACTATTACTTTAATCTTAAATATACACCTTAGCATTCTTTTATTACGAACCACAATCTTGATGAGTGGTGAACTTATATATGTTTCATTATAATTCTTGATATGATCATAATGGATTTTTACATAGTATCAATCCAGTGTCTGTATGTTGGAATTATTAATTGAAAACATGTATCAAGGAACACTCACTCAAATAAAGAGTTTATAGTGATATCATCATTTGTAGATGTTATACAGAGATTGGTGATTAAACTAGCGCCAGTAGTTTGATGGACTAGCTACCTATCATGTCTTAACACTAAGATAAGATCTTGTGTATTAATCACCATATAGAGTAAAATGAGAGATCTAGAAGGAAAAACCAACATAACGGAAAAATGATAATTTCACCCTTTATTGTGCGCATGGCTATAATATAGTTCATAATAAAGTTTGCAATTGGACATCTTATATGAAACAAGTATTCTTATAATATTTAGTAATTCAAAAGTTTAACCAATTATCTTTAGTAGAATGACATTTGGTTAATGAGATGGAATTCATTCTAATGAGATTAAATTAATTTCAGGTTTATTGGAGCTTAAATTATACAAGTCCAATTAGATTCTCCATTTGGCTTCTAGAAAGGTTATCAAGTAAAGTAAGAAATATAAATAGAGGTTTTTAAGCCTATGATTGAATGTTGGGCTTACTTTAATTAATTGTTAATTAGAAGCCCAAATGAACATTTAATATTGACCATGACTTTGGATTAATTTGACTAATTAGATTAATTAAATTGAAACAAAGTTATTAAAAAAAGGGCATATTTCAGTTTTTTATAGCTAAATATGCAGCTGCACATTTGGCACATTTAGCATTGAATTGCTAAAGTTAAGATGATTAAGATGCACTTCACTTCTTTCTTTCACTATAACCAAAATTAAGAGAGGCTGAAAAGTTGTTGTTGCATTTTTTACTCGCTCTCTCCTCTCTTGAATGTGCTAGCCGAAACTTGAATAAGAAGAGTCTCATTTTTGGCTTCTTTCATCTAAGAAAAATCTCCTCAAAAATATTTCTTCTCCTTTCCCACCAATGGATCTTGTTATGCAAGTTGTCTAAGAAGAACAAGTGATAGATTGGATTCGTCGAGGATATATTAATGAGGAGAGGACACATTGACAAGGAGAGGATACAAAAGTGAGGAGTCAGAGGTATATCAAGGAGTCAAAATAATTTCCATCTTGTTCTTATGTTAATTATTTTCCTTATATCGTATCATGTATAGCTTAGTATGTTGATTTGATTATTATACTTCCGCTATGTTTTGATTTCGAAAAAAGTTTTGAAATCTATCGTTTTAGCTAAATCTTGTATGCTTTTGTTTTCAGTCCAACAAGATTTTATAAACAGGTTATAAAGGACTTTTCGAAAATAGATCAAACCTCAACCAACTTACTTTATAAAGATGTTTCCTTTAATTTTTATACAACCACTTTAGAGGTATTCACAATATTCAAGAGAAAGCTAATCAATGCTCTTATCATTGTTCACTATATTAGAATCTTATTCTTGAGCTTATGTATAATTTAAATGGTAATATTATGAAAGCAGTACTTACAAGACAAATAGCAAGCATTTTAACTTCATATATTATGCTAGTAAAAATCTAACTAATGCTTATAAAATTACACAACCATTAAGAAAGAATTGACAATAGTAGTGTTCTTATATGATAAATTCAAATCATACCTAATTTTTTCTAAAATCATTTTTCCCTGGTTAACTCATCATTAAGGTACCTTCTTTGTAAAAATGATGCAAAACCCAAATTGATTAGATGGATTTATTATTGCATTAATTTGATTTGGATATTAGAGACAAAAAGGGAGTAAAGAATCAAGAGCATGCCGCCTATCATATTTAAAAAATCCAAATTTAGAGGAGTTAGATGAAGAAGATATATATGATAAATTTTTAAAGGAGAAATTAAGCTTCACATAAGTATTTGGCCCCTTAGTTTATAGAAAACGCTAACTAATTAGTGACAAAAGTTCTCTTTAAGACTCCTTCACATCAGTAAAAGAATAAATTCTTTTTTATTTAAAATTTTACATATATAAGACTCATTTCTATTAAGAATATATGCATATCAAGTTATAAAACGATGTGTACAAAAGGAAAAGATGGAGGCTATAACATAATATTATCACTCAAGTGTAGTAGGAGGCCATTTTGGTGCAAATGAAGTTGCATAAAAGATCTTGTAAGCAGTTTTTTATTAGTTAGTATGTTTAGAGATGCTCATAAGTATATGAAATATTATTATACATGTTAAAGATTAGGTAATATCTTCTAAAAACATAAAATGCCTTTTACCAAAATTTTATTTTATGGATGAATTTTATATAGGGTTTAATTTCTTGGATCCATTAATAGGTCATCAAGAATAAATACATTTTAATGGAACTAATTTATAAATCAAAATGGGTAAAAGCCATAAATCCACTAACTAACAAATTTAGAGTTATTATGATATATTTACTATATTTGCCACACCTAGAGCAATAATTAGTGATAGGGAACACAATCATATAATTCACAATTTGATATAGTAATACACAAATACGGTGTCATGCATAAAATTACAACTCCTTATCACCATCAAACTAGTGGATAATGGATGTTTCTAGTTGAAAGGTTTCTATAAAACACATGAATGATACAATAGATATTGGTTTTCTGAAAAAGCTTGTCTCCTAATTATTGAGTTAGAGCATAAAGCATATTAGGCACCAAGATTACTAAATTTGATTAAAAAAATGTAGGTCACAACAAAATTCTACAGTTAAATGAGTTAGATGAATTACAAATATCCACATATGAAAATGTAAGAATATACAAGGGAGGAAAAACAATATTTTGAAAGGGTGATCAAGTTCTCCTATATAATTCTCATCTATGGTTGTTCGCAAGGAGGCTAAAATTAAGGTGGTCTGATCCATTGGTGATGCATTGTAATACTACACAATATAAACTAGACTACTACTATAACAATGGTGAGTCTAGGTCGATCTTATATAGAGTGTGTGTAAAGCTTTCAAAATGATATTAATCAATGTTTAAGTTTGGGGGTTTAGTTTTAAAAATAAAAAATAAAATAAAGCTAAACTAACTAACAAAAGCAAATAAAAAATGAAAAAATGATAAAAGCGGGGAATTCGGCAAAAATATGATTCTTTAGGTTCAATCTCTGCCTATACCTTAATTAAATATATTTCATTGATTTGTTGTTCTTAAATATTTCCTAGAAACTATTGATCGTGGGTTAATAATTAACTAGAGTTTTTCCTTAAGTAATGTTTAAGTAAGATACGATCATTAATTGAACCTAACCACCAAATAACTTAGGATACTATCTCTAGATTCAATTGGATAGTAGCATTATGAATTAGGAAAACCGGTTAATCAAAGCTATAACTACAAACGATGCGTCATTTAATTTAGGTTATGTTATCCCTAATAATTACAAACCATTAATCACAGCAAATGAATTTTAACATAACAATTACAAATTATATTAAATATTCTAGCAATGAGTTTGTAATAAAATGATCATGAATGGATTAAAATCATATTTTTATAATACCCAAACAATAAATGCAATAACATAAAAAATGTATATAAAGAAAAACAAAACAATGAAAGGAATGCTTAACCGGGTCATCGACATTGATGCTGCCTCCAAACCGGCGTCGGGAAGCCTTTTATGTGCTTAAAACCAACACATAAAACCATAGTTCTCTTCCCTACTACATCTGCATTTGTTAATAATTAGTTTACGTCTATGTTTTCTTTGCCTATTGTTTGCGTTTTGGGCTACTGGCATTTTCTTCATCCGCTGCTGTCAGTTTGACATTTTCCAACTACTATGGTTCCACTTCTTCTTTATTTTCCATAAAATTCACGTTGCATATGCGTGAACTGTTGGCATGACTATGAGAAGGTAGCTGACTGGGTGAGTGAGATGTGAGAAGGCAGCTTGCTTGGTGAGAACGTGAGAAGGCAATTATTAGGTGTCGTTGTAGCATGGATGGGAATTACATGATGGGCATGAGATGCTTGCATAGGAGTTGGCTGTCACAACCCTCTCCTTCAGTTCTACACATTATTGTCATCACACAGAACTTCTTTTATAATAAAAGCTAGATTCAAATTTATAGGATAGGTGGCTTTCTGAAACTGAAGATAATAAGGAAGAAACATAATGTATATTAGTCTTTTTACACTCTAATATTATCCATTATTAATAGAAAAATAACAGGGAAAATTTAAGAATAATATATAAATGTAATATAAATATCATAATTATGATCTCATTATAATTTTATTCACAATGTATATTTACCTAGAGGTTTTATTTTCTCCCTTGGTATTTTAAGGTCAATTTCTATTAGTATAAGATTGAAACAAGATCCTATATCATTTCATCATTTTCGTTTAGCCTCATTATGGAATTGATTTAGGAAGTTCATGGCTTATCTTTGTTTCTGTATATATTCTTCAATATCCTTTTTCTTTAATGAAATATTGTGAATATTGATCTATATATAAGAACTTACCTTAGTCTCAATTGCCTCAATTATAAAATATGTTCTATTCTTATATAAATATAATCTTATTATTAATGTGATATGGTCTAGGCACTATAATCTTTTTAATAGATGAAAACATATAAGTCTTGCTCATTAATTAATGCTTTTTATAGACCCAATTTCTTCCATTTTACCTATGCTAAAGTCTTTATAATTGGACAGGCCAACCTCTCATCAACAAAGAAGCCAACCATTGTTTACCATTTATATTACCATAACTAGAAAATAGGCTACAACAAAAAATGTATCCAGTTTGTTCTAAAACATTACCTAAAATTATTTGTAATGTTTTCATTTCATTGCATGAAGCATTATTGATTCCCTATAGCAAAAAATTATAAGCGATGTTTTGAAAAATTGTAGACAAAATGTATTGGCTAAGCAATGATTTTTATAGATAAAGTTTTAAAAATACGTAACCAAATATTGAGTATAAGTCGATATTAGCACAAAAATATTTGGTGTCAGATGATTGGCAACCAAAAATAAGGTTAACAATTTTAGCTACATTTTATGTATTCATAAATATATAGTCTTAACTACCCTTTTTAGTAAAGTTATATTCTACACTTTTAAAATATTTTTAACCACATTTTCTTAGTTTCATAAATAAAGTCTTTTAACTACTGAATGTGTAAAAACATTGCCAAACATTATTCAACTTTTACATAATCCATAATATTGGCGGTTATGGCATTTTGTATATAATTTGAGATCATATTAAATAAGCAAAACATGTGATCATAACCAATCATGGTTATGAATTATTTAGTTATTATTATCAAATTAAATCATAGAAAATATTATTAATTCAAAACGTAGGACACTTTATGTATAAAATAAATTATATAAATATCATCAAATTATATTAACAAAAGTATATAACATTAAAAGATGATCATTTTTTTTAATAATTCAGTAAAATTTAGATATAAAGAATAAGAAGAGGTTATGTACATAACAAGGGATTTGTTAAACAGAAATCCCACACCTACCAAAAGAACAAGTCAGGACAAAATCATAAGGAACCTAGCTCAACCTTGTGAAAACATGACCCACTACTCTCCTCCACAAACTTCCCACCAAGAAGTTGTAGAAAGCTGGTTTTTACAACCCAAGACAGCAAGTGCACCAACAACAAGCTAGCAACACAAAAAGACCAAAACACATAATCCAAACTTAAAATACTTAAGCTGTAATCACCAGAACTAAAGAAGTAGAATGTGAGGAAGTTCTACTGTTTACCTTGTCCACTGTTAGGAATATCTTCAGTCGCATACCTTACAAGCTATATCATCCGTAGGAAAAGGATTTCCCTCCGTTGACTCCTCTACCTTAAGGTAATGGGACTGGATCATAGATGAAAATTTGTTGTGCTCGTGAACTAGTAGTGTAGTGCATTGAAAGAATTTGGAGTTTTCTCCCCCGTGGAACAACAACTTGCATGACAATGTTAGTACATAAAAAGATTTAATTACCTCTCGAAGTGTTTAGACTAAGAAGCTCCAGAACTTGGAAGATTATCCTAGCTCTTAAACTCTCTATCTCGATAGCTACATCCCTGAAAGCTCTAGAGTTCCTTTTGGTCCAAATGTGGTAGATCGTAGTGGATAAAAGGATAGGGAATATGGAACTCTATTGAGGAGGTTGGTGAAATCAAGCTAGGATAGAGGGAAGGCTAGAGTGATTGGGAATGTTGATTTGGAAGTGGGTTAAGCAATGGGCCCAAACAGATTTTAAGTAGGGGCAATGAAAAAACAGGTGTTCATTAGATTCCATATCCGAAATACAAAGGGAACAATGGTTGGGGATATATAGAAAGTGATGTATCTATCTAGATCTCCTTTATGTATGAATTCAACACTATCTTTTAGAGAAATGGTCTTTGGAATAACCTAAAAAGTGAAAAAGATGTTTGGTCTTGCCTTTGGATGGTATGCGGTAACCTCAATTCCACTTTGTATAGGTTTGAGACTAATGGTAAATGCAACCTAAGAAATTATAGTTCTGATTACCTAGATTGTGTTGAATATATGAAGTTTGTTAATCTAAAGTTTGAAGGCCACAACTTTATAAGGAGAAATAAGTAGGAGACAAATTGGTTCATCAGAAAAAATTGGACAAGCAAAGAGTCAATCTTGACTGGTTGACACATTTCCCAAAGAGTTAAGTCATTTTCGTGGACCCTTTATTCTCAGACCATACCCTATAAACATGGAGGGATTATTCAAAAATAAAATCCCATTTTAGATTTAACAACTTCCTTGTTCAAATGGAAGGTTTTTAGGAGGTAGCTAGTAAAGGATTAGATCTTTAGATTAGTGGCACTAATCAATATATGTGTGTTCAAAAGCTTAGTCAGATAAAAAGGAGATGAAGAAAGTTAATTCTAAGAGGGGCTCAAGTACTAAAGAGATGATTGATAAGTCAAAAAGGAAGTTATCCTTAATCCAGAAGCTATTAGTTGTTAATCCTAGTGATCCTAAGCTCTTGAGTAAAGAAAAACAACATTTGAAAGAATATCTTCATAATTTAAATAACCATGATCTATCATCAAAAAAAGAGCTAAGGTCAATTGGATCAAGGGGGGAAAAATACATACAAAATTATTCTTCAATTCTTTATTGGCTATGAAAAATGTCAAAAGAATCTCTACAATTACTGTACCAAATGGGGGGTTAAAGCACAGGGGAGATACAATAAGAAGTAGTTAAGTACTTTAAAGCCCTTATTGGTTGTAGTAAAGAAACTATTTACACCAAACAAGCACTATATTATTTCATTATAAGCAAAATTTTTGTGGAGGAAACAAATAATATAAATAGGCCTATCTTAGATATTGAAATAAACAATGCAGTCTTCCATATGAATGGCATGAAGTCTAGATGGATTAAATGGACACTTCTATCAAAAGACCTAGGGTGCTATTGGGCCAATGGTTAAGGAAATTATCCACAAATTCTTCTCAAGGGGATCTCTTTTTAAGGAGGTCAATAGGACAAATATTGTCCATAAGTTCTCTAATCTAGTCATTTATATATTTTAAACCTATATCCTGCATAAATTTTCTCCACAAGATCATTAGTAAACTACTAGCTAACAGACTCAAAATACTATTGGATTCTATAATCAGTTGGAATTAAGGGGCTTTTACGAAGAATAGAAAGATTGGAGACAATATCTTGATTATTTGAGAGATATTAGGGGGATATATAAGGAAAAGATCTTTTATGAATTACACCATTAAAGTAGACTTATAAAAACATTTGATAGTATCAACTAAGACTTCCTATTTCAGTTGATGAAGAAAAGTTATTATATTTCCAAATAAGTACTTAAAATGGATCAAGGCATGTCTTACCTCTATATCTTTTGAGGTCTTGGTCAATGGATGGCCCACTACCCTCTTTAGGAGAGCCAAAGGGTTGATCTAGGATGATCCACTCTGACCTTACTTATTATCATTTGTGTGGAAACACTAGCTCAGTTGTTCAATTTCAATAATTTTAAGGATTCAAAGTTTAGATTCCATTCCAAGTGTAAGGAGTTTTCTCTCACAAACTTATGTTTTGTAGATGATTTTATGCTTTTCTATAAAGCTCATTTACCCTTAGTAAGGTTGTTGATAGACACTCTCCAGCAATTCTAGAAGTTATCAGGTTTAGAGATGAATCTTGATAAATGTTTCTTTATCTTACCCTCTATTGATGTTAACCTAGCTCAAATGGTAGTTAATATTTTGAGAATGAAGAGAAGGGTAGCTGATATTTCGAGGAGAGAGAGAGAGTTTCCTCCAATGTTACATTTGGGGCTTCCTATATCTACTAAAGGGCCCACCTTCAATGCCTCCCCTTGGTTGAGAAAAAAAAAAACTAGGCTCATGGACTAATAGAGATCTCTTTTACGAGGATAAAATCCAACTGTTAAAGAGTATAATAAATCTCTACATATGTATTGGAGTGAACAGTAATTATGAATTACAAATAATTATGTTACAATAACCAAAACCCAGGGTAAAAAGGAAATAAAGAAGATAATAAGAAAAAATAAAAGATAGATATAACTTAACTTTGAAGCCAAAGTTCTAATATGAAACTAATGCAAACCGATTTGTAATCAAGCCTCATGAAAGCTAAAACTAGATTAAAGATAGAATCTTAACCCAATGAATGTACAGAATCATGAAATAAGAAGAATCTTGACTTGATGTTATAAAAAATTACAACCAATATTTAAGATAGTTTGAATGCCCCAAGTAAAAAATATGACATGTTCTAAAGTCCTTTGTAGAACTAAAGAGAGAAGTCTCAACTGTTAGTTTATGCTCTTGCAGCCAATTTATTTTGGTTGTAAATAATTGTATGACATTATTATTCATTAATTAAAGGCATTCTTTATCTTTATGAATTTATTAATTATTTAATTATTATTAGTAAAGATAAAATCCTTGGAATAATTATTGTGTAATTGAAATTATGATGAGATCATAATTTATGAGATTCAATTTACACTTATGTATTATTCCTAAATGTTCCTAATTGTAGTTTCATCAAGTGGATATTGATGAAACGGTAAAATTAGCACACATTATGTTTCTTTTTCTTATGAAGAAAGTAATTGATCTCATTAATTAAAGTATAGAGATACTTAAACTAATGTGTGGGTGATTATTAGAGAATAAATCACTGAACTGACCCGATTATGAGAATTCCAAATGGAATATTACTTATGTGTCTATGGACTATCTCATAATGATGGTTGTATAATTAATCCTCAGACTTGAGATTACTAATATATCTAGTATGATAATTATTGTATTTTGATACTACTTATGAATTGTCCTAGGATAATTCTGTCGGTAGTAATTGGATACAATATGACCCATATGTAGATAATTGAGTAAGTCGATAAAGGATTCGTCACTCTAAAGTAATTAGAGAGAATATTCTACTGTTCTTGATTGGTAATGATTTATGGAATTCTCTGGCCAGAGTGAATTGATATTTGAAAAAGAAGTTTTCAAATTTCAATTATAAATCAATTACTAATTAGCAAGGACGAACATAATTGGATACTAAAGAGTAGACACTATATCCATACTCTGTCCAATTAGAATATTAGATGACGAAAGGATTAACTTATACATTATAGCCATGCATGGACAGGTTAAGTCAATCACATTGACATTCCTAATATTTGGGTAATTATGACATGTTGCTAGATGTCAATCATAATTTATGATTATGAATTGTTTAATTGGAGAATTAAAGATAAATTGAAAGGAGTTTTAATTTATCTAATTCTAATTGTGAATTAGAATTATAATTTATAATCATTGCCAAATTATTAGGAACCTAATGGGTCACACATCAAAGAGCAATTTGTGAAAGAAAATCATTTAATTAAGTTGGACTTAATTATAAAGTTTGAGAAACTTTGGGAATCAAATATAGAGATATTTGATTTTATTAAAATTAAATTAATTAGAATTAGAATTTGATTCTAATTATAATTAGAGAGTTTTAATTTTAATAAAAGACCATCTTGGTTTTTCTATTTAAAGGAAAAGCTTTATGAAAGCTAGCACTTTGTCTTCTTCCTCCAAAGCAGTTTGGAAATTGCTCTGTGGATACCATCGAGGTGGACACGTGAGCGACTAGTGATTGATCGTTCGGAGAAAAATTTCTACGTTTTCTCGGGAAAGCGAACAAGGTAGGATTTCTAATCCGAATATTGTTTTTATTCAAGTTTAATCAATTATCGGGATCCGCTCGGAATCCATAAAATTTTTGTTTCATTGCGCGTGATTCGTTCATGGTTGGATTCTACGATGGTATCGAGCCACCTTTAATTGTTAATCTTGAATTAGAGGCTTGATTTTATTGTTGATTTGTTTTGATACTTCGGAATCGCAATATACTGTAGAGAAAAGGTTTCTGCTTTAATGTATATCGTGTTTTTGAAATAGTTTCTCGATTCTGGAAATTGTTTCCCGACTGTTTTTTGTATTAATCAGTTATGTATGATCTAGAAATTGTTTCTTTCACTGATTATACATGTTTTCGGGGTTTCTCTGCTTTGGGTATGCATGCGATCTGTTTTGATTTCATCTGCTTTGGGTTGCTCTTTAAAGATCTGGAACTCAAAGGTTTAGGGTTTTCTCAAAATCTTTGTTATATCTGAAATCCCCAAATTTCTTAAAGCTCTAATAGACACCGTACCCAACATGCTTGCATCTGAAATTTTGAGTATATTTCTGAAAATTTGTTTCAGATTGTATATATGCGTGTTTGAGCTATCCCTTATATCTGCTATCTGCGTTTTTCACCTTTTTGCTATTTTCTGGATTTTTTCTCCCCTCATCTGCGTTTTGCCATGATTTCTGGAAAATCCGATGGGTGTTCAACACCCATCGGTAACGACCAGTGTGGCGCCGCACACCACCGGCGTCGATGGCGTCTCCGGTGACGGCGTTGATGGGTGAACCGTCGGGTGGAGACCCACGGTTGAGGCTTCACGTTTTCGTTAAATCCGACGTGTATGAAGGTTGAACATCGTGGAGCGGTGGGTGGAAGCGTGGGAGTAGTTGGAGTAGAAGGATCCGGAAGAAATGAGAGAAAGCGTGGAGAGAAAGGGAAGAAGCATGGAGAAGGCGGCGGGCGCGTGTGGGACACGCGCCCGCGTCTGTCAGGAGCGTGGGCACGCTCCACGCGTGCCAGCGCTGGCGCGTGCAATGCACGCGCCAGACGCTCCCCCACCCAATTTTAAATTTTTTTTTTTTTTTATTGTTTTAAAAATTGTTTAAAAACCAATTTGTTTTTTTTTATTAATTTAATAGAGATTAAATTAATAAATATTCCTAATCAAATAAAAGTTGTTTTATTAAATTTGAAAATTTGTTTTCAAAGGATTATTTATTAGGAAAGGGTATTGGAATTTAATTTAATTTTTCAAGAGTTGAATTATTAAATTAAATTTATTTTCAAATCAACAATTAGAATCAAGCCACATTAGTAAATGATTTCTTTCATAATTTGATTATGTTTGAAATTATAAATATAATGAGATTATATTGGTAAATAATTTCTTTCATAATTGGATTATGTTTGAGATTATAAATATGATGAGATTATATTATTTCGATGAGACCATAAATTTTGAATTTTAAATCCTTGATAAAATATTAAGTACACGTTATGAGCGTGATTGTTGTCTTCCATTATTTGAGAATAAAACCGAGTTTTGTTTAAAGTAAGATTTGTTGAGTAAACTCAGGTCTCTTTAACCCGAATATGTTTTAATCTCAAATTAATGGGTTCTACTTAACTAAAATTGTATGATTTGGATGAGTAAACTCATGATCATATAATTTTAGAGACAAGGTTAGGAATAATATATTTGATATATTCTGGCAAAAGTTGTCACCTAACGGTACTAGGAGTCACATGAGATATGATTGAAAATTGTTTTCTACCTAATTTATTTTAATTGGTTTGTTGAGCAAACTCAAGATCAATTAATTTTAAATAGGATCCTAGCCCACTAAGAAATTATTTGATAATTTTTCGATATAATAGTGAGGGCTATTATTTTGTGCAAAATAGTGGGAGTAATCAAATAAATTTAAAGTCCTTATTTTATTTGATTTTGGATATAAACTAATTTACGCCCTTTTATGTTTTTAGGTTATTGAATTTGAAGATGAGTACGAAACGACTTTGAGGAGCATTTTGGATGCTAACAAGTATTTGGACACAACTATTATTGGATGGTGCGAAATCTAAGAATAGTTCTTAGCAAGAAAAGAAATTGTATGTTCTTGATACTCCTGCTCCATCGAGCCATGTTGGATGCTCTTGATGAAGAATGGGAGAAATATCAGCGTTATATTGATGACAATGAACAAGCTACATGTGATGTTAGCTTGTATGTCTCTGAACTTCGAGAGACGGCATGAGAACATGGATGCACCTCTATGATATTGCATCTTAAGGAGTTATTTGGTGCGTGAGTAGGGTGGAGAGATATCAAATCTCCAAAGCGCTATTTCAATGCAAGATGGCAGAAGGATCTTCAGTTAATACTCATGTGCTGAAGATGATTGGCTATATTGAAAAATTGGCCGAATTAGGTTTTGTCATGGACCATGAGTTAAGCATTGATTTGGTCTTTGCGATTATTTGAGTTCGAGCTTTTCACAGTTCGTCATGAACTTCGACATGAACCAGAAGGACATGACACTTCCTGAACTGTTGAACATGCTTAAGACTGCAGAAGGGTGCCTAAAGAAGGAACCCAGTTCTGTGCTTGTTGTTAGTTCTTCTAAGAGCAAGAAAAAGAGTTTTAAGAAGATCAAGAACAAGAAACAGAAGGCTTCTACTAATGTAGTAAAAGCCAAAGGAGGCGTCAAGAAGAAAAGCAATGACAAGGGCACTTGTTTTAATTGCGGAATTGACGGGCATTGGAAGAGGAACTGTCCCTCTTATCTTGCTAGCCTGAAAGAGAAAAGGCTTAAGGAAGCTGGATCTTCAGGTATGTTTATGATTGAGATCAATCTTTCTACTTCTATTCCACATTCTTTGGGTATTAGATACTGGTTGTGGTTCTCACTTATGTAATAACATGCAGATGTTAACAAGGAGTAGATCATTGAAGAAAGGCGAAGTGGACCTGCGAGTTGGCAATGGAGCAAGAGTTGCTGCATTAGCTATAGGGACTTGTAGTTTAGCTTTACCTTCTGGCCTTATATTGGAACTCGATAATTGTTATTATGTTCCTGTTATTACAAGAAACATCATTTCTATTTCTCATTTGGATTTGAATGGATTTGTCTTTATTATCAAGAATAACAGTTGTTCTTTTTATAAAGATGATGTTTATTATGGATCTGGATTGCTTACAAATGGTTTGTATGAGTTAGATCTAGAAAGGCCAATTCTCAACATAAATAGTAAGAAAAGTAAATTAAGTAACCAAACTCCATCTTACTTATGGCATTGTAGGTTAGGTCATATCAATGAAACTAGAATCACAAAATTGCATAAAGAAGGATACTTGGATCCTTTTGATTATGAATCATATGAAATTTGTGAATCTTGTTTATTGGGAAAAATGACCAAACTGCCCTTTAAGGGAAAGGGACAACGTTCTAGTGAGTTACTAGAATTAGTACATTCAGATGTATGTGGACCTATGTCCACAAATGCTAGAGGTGGGTACACATATTTCATTACGTTCACAGATGACCATTCTAGATATGGTTATGTGTACTTGATGAAACAAAAGTCTGAATCATTTGAAAAGTTCAAAGAATTTAGACTAGAGGTAGAGAAACAAACTGGTAAAAGTATTAAAACACTTAGATCAGATCGAGGTGGAGAATACTTAGATCACGAGTTTCTTGGTTACTTAAGAGAGAATGGGATTCTCTCACAATGGTCTCCTCCTGCAACTCCACAGCATAACGGAGTTTCTGAGAGGAGAAATCGTACACTATTAGATATGGTACGTTCCATGATGAGTCATGCAGGTCTTCCAATATCCTTTTGGGGATACGCAATTGAAACTGCAATATATCTTCTAAATAGAGTTCCATCTAAATCTGTTGATAAGACACCATATGAGATATGGGCTGGTAGAAGACCTGGATTATCACATTTAAAGATTTGGGGATGTGACGCTTATGTGAAGCGTACAATATCTGATAAGCTTCAAGCTAAATCAGATAAATGTAAATTTGTGGGATATCCAAAAGAAACTTTCGGTTATCAATTCTATCATCCTATTGAGCAAAAAGTGTTTGTCTCAAGACATGCTACATTCTTAGAGAAAGAGTTTATTCTCAAAGAAAGTAGTGGGAGTGAAGTTGAACTTAGAGAAGTTCAAGAACCACAGATTCACATCGACATGGAACAAGAACCTCAAGTTGATACATATGATGTACAACATAGAGTTCAAGAAACACATAGTCCGCGACGAACTAGTAGGATACGTCGTCCTCCTGTTAGATTAGATCTACATGTTGAGCATGGAGGGGATAACGTATCACTCATAGAAGATGGTAATGCTACTTTTAAAGAAGCAATGTCAGACATTGATTCTTTAAAATGGCAAGAAGCTATGAAATCCGAAATGGAATCCATGTACACTAACCAAGTTTGGACTTTGGTGAATGCACCTGAAGGTATAGTACCTATTGGGTGCAAATGGGTTTTTAAAAGAAAAACTGACATGGATGGAAATGTACATACGTACAAAGCAAGGTTGGTGGCGAAAGGTTACAGACAAAAACAAGGAGTTGATTTTGATGAAACTTTTTCGCCAGTAGCAATGCTGAAATCCATAAGGATTTTACTGCTATAGTGCATACCATGATTATGAGATTTGGCAAATGGATGTCAAAACAGCATTTCAATGGGAATTTGCAAGAGGATGTGTACATGACACAACCCGAGGGTTTTGAATCCAAAGAATTTCCTAATCAGTTTGCAAGTTGCAAAGGTCTATTTATGGCCTTAAGCAGCGTCACGGAGTTGGAACATCCGTTTTGATGAGATAATCAAAAGTTTGATTTTATCAAAATGTGGATGAACCTTGTGTTTACAAGAAGATAAGTGGGAGTGCGATTGTTTTCTTAGTCTTTGTATGTGGATGACATATTGCTCATAGGAAATGATATTTCAATGCTCGATCTGTTAAGATATGGCTATCAAAGAACTTTTCCATGAAGGATATGGGAGAAGCGACTTATATATCGGGTATAAAGATCTATAGAGATAGATCAAAAGGTTGCTTGGATTATCTCAATCCACGTACATAGATAAAGTGCTAAAGAGGTTTAGCATGGAGAATTCCAAGAGGGGATTCTTACCCATGTCGCATGGGATTTCTCTTTCAAAGAGTATGTGTCCACAAACACAAAATGAAAGAGATAAAATGGATTGTATTCCATATGCTTGACAATTGGATCAATCATGTATGCGATGCTATGTACTAGACCAGATGTTGCTTATGCTTTGAGCATAACAAGCAGATATCAAGCTAATCCTGGTGAAGGTCACTGGACGGCTGTGAAAAATATCTTGAAGTACTTGAGAAGGACTAAAGATATCTTTCTGGTCTATGGAGGAGCTGAACTGAGAGTTCAGGGTTATTCGGATGCCGCCAATCGGATCAAGGCGATAGTAGATCGCGATCGAGGTACATTTTCACGCTTTATGGTGGTGCGATTAGTTGGAAGAGTTCCAAACAACCAACCATCGCAGATTCAACAACCAAAGCGAGTACATTTCAGCGTCAGAGGCGGCGAAGGAAGCAGTTTGGATCAAGAAGTTCATCACTGAACTTGGAGTGGTTCCTAGCATTGTTGAGCCCATAATATTGTATTGTGATAACAACGGTGTCATTGCATAAGCAAAAGAACCTGTGTCTCATCAACGGTCCAAACATGTACTCGGAAGTTTCACTTGATCGGGGAGATAGTGGAGCGAAAAGACATATCATTGAGCGAGTTCCCTTCAAGAGAATCTAGCAGATCCTTTTACTAAGCCTTTGTCTCAAAAGAGACATGATAGACATATGGATGGCTATGGTATTCGATACATTAGCAATTGGCTTTAGTGCAAGTGGGAGATTGTTAGTTTATGCTCTTTGACCAATTTATTTTGGTTGTAAATAATTGTATGACATTATTATTCATTAATTAAAGGCATTCTTTATCTTTATGAATTTATTAATTATTTAATTATTATTAGTAAAGATAAAATCCTTGGAATAATTATTGTGTAATTGAAATTATGATGAGATCATAATTTATGAGATTCAATTTACACTTATGTATTATTCCTAAATGTTCCTAATTGTAGTTTCATCAAGTGGATATTGATGAAACGGTAAAATAAGACACATTATGTTTCTTTTCTTATGAAGAAAGTAATTGATCTCATTAATTAAAGTATAGAGATACTTAAACTAATGTGTGGGTGATTATTAGAGAATAAATCAACGAATCGATTCGATTATGAGAATTCCAAATGGAATATTACTTATGTGTCATGGACTATCTCATAATGATGGTTGTATAATTAATCCTCGACTTGAGATTACTAATATATCTAGTATGATAATTATTGTATTTTGATACTACTTATGAATTGTCCTAGGATAATTACATGCGGTAGTAATTGGATACAATATGACCCATATGTAGATAATTGAGTAAGTCGATAAAGGATTAAATCACTCTAAAGTAATTAGAGAGAATATTCTATCGTTTTCGATTGGTAATGATTTATGGAATTCTCGGCGAGTGAATTGATATTTGAAAAGAAGTTTTCAAATTTCAATTATAAATCAATTACTAATTAGCAAGGACGAACATAATTGGATACTAAAGAGTAGACACTATATCCATACTCGTCAATTAGAATATTAGATGACGAAAGGATTAACTTATACATTATAGCCATGCATGGACGAGTTAAGTCAATCACATTGACATTCCTAATATTTGGGTAATTATGACATGTTGCTAGATGTCAATCATAATTTATGATTATGAATTGTTTAATTGGAGAATTAAAGATAAATTGAAAGGAGTTTTAATTTATCTAATTCTAATTGTGAATTAGAATTATAATTTATAATCATTGCCAAATTATTAGGAACCTAATGGGTCACACATCAAAGAGCAATTTGTGAAAGAAAATCATTTAATTAAGTTGGACTTAATTATAAAGTTTGAGAAACTTTGGGAATCAAATATAGAGATATTTGATTTTATTAAAATTAAATTAATTAGAATTAGAATTTGATTCTAATTATAATTAGAGAGTTTTAATTTTAATAAAAGACCATCTTGGTTTTTCTATTTAAAGGAAAAGCTTTATGAAAGCTAGCACTTTCTGTCTTCTTCCTCCAAAGCAGTTTGGAAATTGCTCGTGGATACCATCGAAATTTGGACACGTGAGCGACTAGTGATTGATCGTTAGAGAGAAAAATTTCTACGTTTTTCTCGGAAAGCGAACAAGGTAGGATTTCTAATCCGAATATTGTTTTATTCAAGTTTAATCAATTATCGGGATCCGCTCTAATCCATAAAATTTTTGTTTCATTGCTACCGTGATTCGTTCATGGTTGGATTCCTACATCAACATTATATTAATAGTCCATAATGTCCAATAATTGAAAAAAAATAGCACTTAAATACTCAAAACATAAAACTGGATTTTTTAATAGTTAAATAAAAATTAGCCTTTTGATCGGGCGAGGACTGAGATATGATAATGGGCCAAATCATACTAGATACCGATATTTTTAATGCCATTATACATTATTTGAAATTTAATGCCATTATGCTGGATTTGGGACGTGTCCTTGGTTGAGACCGATGATCCTTTTTCTAACTTTACGTAGTTAGAAAGGTATAAAAACTGCTAATAATTGAGACTATAAATCCTCTACAACTTTATAAAGTTGGATATGGTATTATGGGCCACATCTGTGTTGGGAAACATATTTTTCTAGAAACTTCAACTTTTATATTTTAGGAGTGGCACGGGTTTACTTTTATTGAGTTCCAAGCCTGTGCCAATGTGCTTTATCCACAAATTTGACTAGATGGAACTGAATAAAAGTAACAGAGGATCCCATGTCAGGGTTGTGATGGGATAGGATTTTCTATCTAATTTTATGGCGTATTATTCTGTCTTATGAATTTCAGTCATTTATTTATACGAGATTCGTATTTATTTATATAAGACCTACATAAATAAATGACTAAGATTTATTAGACTCAATAAAATACCATAAAACTGAAAAGAAGATCTGAGCTCAAGTTGAGACACGCTTGTATGTGAGCATGTGATCAGATAAAGACATGTACTTTGACTCTCAGAATGATTCAAATTTATATATAATATATTTCCCTTATTTTTAATTAGTGGTACTCGCGTAACTGTGTTAATGAGTTTTTTTTTTTTTTCCAAAACAATTGTTGCCGAGGGGGCAGAGATTGTCCCTTCAGTGCAAATCAAAGCAGAAGGTGTTTTGTTCAGGAATTCTAGCTAGATGGTTTGTTTGAGCACTGTTTGAGCACTATTTGAGAATTTAAGGAGCATTGGACGGCTTAAAAATGGCCAAAGTGCTGTCGTCTGGCGGCGTCATAAGCTTATAGCCATAGTGAAAGGGGACATCATTTAATCAATTGGTTCGTTCATAATCTCAGGATCATGCAATATGAAGGCTATGGCTAGCTTGAATTGACAAAACAAAGGGTTACTTTGCATTCCCAAAAGGAAACGACCGAAACGAGTGTCACATATGCATGAGCAAGTGCGGCTTTCAATTTCAACCATAGACATTGAAGCGGCTAAGGATGATCAAATCCTAGTCCAACTAAGCCTTTAGTTAATTCTGATGCTATGTAAGTGCCGTGTAGCTAACTTACTAGAATTTCATAAACAAGAATTCTATGATCATGCCACTCTCTAGAAGCAATTTTTGTCTCGTGCCCTTTGTAGTTTCGTGGTTGGGGTTCAAGCATATAACAATCCTTTGGACACTGTACAGTTGCTGTCGTGCAGGAACTTCTGGATTAGAGAAAAGAGGAGTGTCATTTCTTTATTGATAGTTTTGAGCCATTCATAGTTTTTTAAAGCACAAACTTTGTGGCTTTTTTATTTGTTAATGTTATTTTTAAGCAAGAAAGACTATAGGGATTTAGTGTTAGTACGTAGTGGAAGCTTTATTACGTACCCCAGATCTACATGAAATGATCAAAAATGAAAGTAATGTAGAATATCTGTATTTCGGTTCCATCTCTGATTCCGAAGACGATTCTGAGCTCCAAACATCTCCGAATCTTCCGAAGCCTTTAGTGGAAAATGCTCACCGACTCACAGGCAAAGTCTTTCTACAGTTTTCTCAAGTTCCGAGCTTTCCTAACGGGTTAGGAATCCTTATGCTCGTGAACGTTCTCTTGAATAACTGCAGAAGACCTTACCTTTATATAACTTCCATATCGGGCTTCCCTATCACAAGGCCAATATGGATCCGGTCCACACTAATCGGAACCCATTTTCTACCTAAGCTTCGACCCATTAATTTAGATCATTTATTTGGTCACTTTATTATCTTTATCAGGATCAAATGACGTAACTTAACCAGTAATTTATTTAAAAATCAAAATTGCAATTAATGTTAGTCCAACTTTATGAGACATGGACAAAATTATCCCTAAAGACAAAAGTGTCTAACAATCTTCCCTTTGGACTAGCATTAATTGCAGTAGCCTCTAATTTAAAAATAATTTAAAAACTCAGTTAAGCCACGCTACTATATAGTCGACTGAGTTTTAAAAACAAACATAACGAAAGTTCATCATTCTGTCCCGCAAGGCTTTCGGTACCGAAAAGCATTAAATGCATGTGTCCTATATGACACAGATCTAATACAATCACGAATGCCTAATATCTCACTAACATGAATCAGAAAATAGAGTGTGGAAAACTAGGATGATACCTTTACAATCTGATTGTATCATCTTCGTTTGTAGGTCTCAATTTCTCCAGCTTTATTCTAAACTGCATTAGAGAAATCATGTTTTCTCTCACCGAATGCTAAACAGCATTAGAAAAAACCTTTATGTTCTCCAACTGAATGCTAAATTGCATTAGAGAACCTTTATGAGATTTAAAACTTATATCCCCCTATGTTATGTCAAACTTTATAGATATATGTGTTAAACTATACGCGTCTAAATGACACAGGCACAAGGTCAATCTGTATATATGCCCAATGACCTTCAAATGCTTAAGATTGACACAAATCTTAAGACTTTTATACGTACTATGACAATATATGATGACACGTAATACTGAGAATAAACGATGATCATCTTCATCAATAACCATCATATTATCATAATACTTAAATTATACAAATGTACATGGAGCAAACACAACGATCCCTTAATTGGAAGTGTCTAACGACATCAAAATACTCATACTGTATACTTGTGTGATAAACATAAGTGGGTGAAGTCTTTTAGTTAAAGAATCGACTTACAATTTCTCAGTCCTTAAATGCTCCAAAGCTTAATGTCACTTTTCATGTCAACACCTTTATGACCAAATAATTGATCTTCAACTGCTATGACCCTGTGATATTATTCGTTATCATTAAACAACACTGTAAGAAGAATACCACTGTAAAACCAGATAGGTCTAGCCATTGAATGGACCACAGACCACTCAAAAATTAAATTTCTGAGTTAAACCGTCTGCGAAGCAGCCCCTTTTGCATGCACTCTGCATGCCTAGTCGAGGAAGTTACACTTGTCTCTATGACACACTTCTACGACATTATATCATCTGCAAACTTGAACTGTAACCTTATGTGAACTTTCGATCATCCGAACACATAGCTAATTTTAAATCTGAATTCCCTACGAGGTTTGGTCTGTTGACTTTTCTATATGTCAACATATAATCCTTAAGTCCTTTAAGTATCTCAATGCTCACTAGACTGCATTCCAAAAGTCTATAACTGGATTAACCAGATATTGACCAAACAGTCAAATAGTAATTGCAATGTCCCATCTAGTACATAGCCAAGCATACATCAGTTATCCACCGTACTAGAATATGGAACATTCCTCATAATCTCTCTCTTCGCTTTATTCTTCAGGTACTGTACCAAAGATTATCTCTCACTATGAGAGACAGGTATTACAACAGGTTTACTGTCAACCGTATTAAGCCTTTGTAACACATACTTAATGTATGCATTCTTTGAGAGATCTGTTGAGTGTTGAGATATGTCCTAGTGAATCCAAATACCTAGGACAGCAGATGCTATACTAAGGTCCTCATGTCAAGGTTCTTGACCAAAAGTTGTTTATCCTCATACAACATGATCAAGTAACTTGATGTAAGCAATTTACCATCCTCACGCAGCAATAGGAAGATAACTTGCTCCCCTCAACTACATAGTACAAGCATCCTTCTAACTTTACTTTCCAAGAAGCCGGAAGAGGCCATAACCCCACCAAATGTAAGGTATCACTTTCAGGAGGTTTATTGTAAACTATATATTGATCTGCATAACTCGAAAACCATGTCAATACTGTCTGGATCTTGGGACCCTACAGATTGTACCGTATAGACCACTTTATAAAGGTTCTTACTCAGGAAGGTGATTTTGACAGCTTTCTAATGTAACTCTATATCATCATAAGCTACAATTGCTTTTATCACTCAAAATGTATCCTACGAGGATACGAGAAAAAATGTAACACAAAGTCAGCCTTTTCCCCTAAGTGAACCCTTATGCAATTGAGCAAGCCTATAAACTGTTAAACTTTATCCTAAAATCCTTTAGGTCTCAAACTTTATTTATAACTGACGAGCTTGCAGTTCCTGATGCAACTCAACTGGCTCCTAGACCTTACTATGCTTCATGGCTTGCATCTCGTCATTCATCGCATCCCACCACATTTCTGCATTGGGTCCAGAAATAGCTTCTATAAAAGTAACTGGATCCGTAATATGTCTAATAACATAGTCCAGTACACCTAACAGACTATGTTGTCGGATGGGATAGCAGGTCGTCTCAATCCAGTGGATTTACTTAACCTTATTGGATCTTATACCCCCAGGAATCCCTCTATATGAACAAGTATGAGTTCTTGTTCTTGTACAGATACGGTACAAAATCTAGATCCTCTAGATCTAGCTATATGAGTGGTGGGTATGGGATAACTGTAGTATCCGCCCTACTATCATCCAAAAGGTCAAAGGACCTACCATCATCATAGACATGGTATTCCAGAAACCTGACTGCTTGTAATTCCACTATTCTGGTCCCTCCTTATCTACAGTAAAATCTGTAGTCCTAAGGTAGTTGAGATATTTTACTAAATAGCAATGAAAGGAATGAGCATGCAATCTTTCTGTATAAAGATTATCCTACTGAGCATCCTACTAAGGTAGGGCAGCCCTTTACATGATTGTGTGCAAGGCTGAGTTCTTCAATTTCTAGATAGGTAGATTAGTCCTGCTCTGCATTGACTTCTTTAAGTCCTTTAGGGTGCTATTATGTCTTTCAGCAACTCACCATTTTGCTCAGAACTACTTGGCATAGTGAACCAAATCACTATTCCAACTGACTTCATATACCTAGAAAACGGACCTTCTAAAGTCCTGAAACATCATGTCTGCCATGATATTCTCCTCCTTGGTCAAATCTGACTATCTTGATGAATTTTTCCAACTTGTTCTCAACCTTCAGACTTTAAGCAAGAACACTTGACTTTGATGAGAATAATCATCAAGAAATATCAGAATACTTTTATAATTGCACAATGCAATTGTATGAGGTCTACCGAAATCTTTATATATCAAACTCAACAAGTTAGAAGTATGAGTTGACCCTATTGTCTTTATTAGCCAACTTACCCCTGTGATGATCAGTACATGCTCCAAATCATCTTAATCTAGAATTGAGAAATAGTTTCCCTGATCAATCTCTCAATCCTAGCTCTTGAACTGTGGCTTAAACTTTTATGTCACACCATATATGACTTCTCATTCATCAGGTCCTTCATACCTTGTTTAGCATGATACGAAGAAGTATATATCTAATTCGGGATAAGACACATTCTATACAAACCATATGATAAAAAAGTTGCATCTTTATGTTTTGCATTAAACCACAACTGTATAACAGAAGTATTAATTGCAAAACATCAAACTTCAGTGTCCTTAATTGATTAAAAGATCACATATAAAATGTGTCCTATAAACCCTAATGAACCTTACTATAAAGTTCATTACATACACCCCTTATAGATATCACTTCCACATCTTTATTGCTATGAACCATCAGTTCCTCATTCCCTTTATTTGGCTTCATCCTGGATATGAACTACTGCATTGTGGAAGCACCCTAATCAAATGTTCCACTAAATAGTCACTTACACTTAATGCGACTATCGCAAATTGATTCATAATTGATAAATCAAAGAGTAAATTGATGGTCTCAGTCTTCCCCTTAAACCTCATACTACTGGTTTCTTCATGTCCTAAGGGACCTTTACCAGAACTTGTTTGACCTACGTCAGCATATGGAGAAGATTTAAACTTTCTACCTTTGAACTTAATGGGCTTCATCTTTTTCTTCCCTTAAACTGCTTTCAGGACTATAGGAGTAACAACTTAAGTTTCTCCACCTCAGCAACACAATGGGATATCAAAGTATTGAAGCCTCAATATCTTCACCTATTGTGAAAATAAATTATTCTCGATATGTACTCCATTACTCTCTTTTTCCTCTGTATACTTTATGGAGAATAATACTTTCTTTAAGGAACTTGTCTCAAGGCCTGATGAGAATGTATACCTCTGGGAGACATTATCAAGAAACTCTTTCGTTATGTCTGTGTCCAGAAGTTCACTTTGCAGATGGTTAGGTATGGATTCTTAATAGTTGTCAGATATAATCTGTTAGACCAATCCTAGGCTTCATAGGCTACTTTATGAGCTATCAAGCTCATGGATGTAATTGGAGATGGCTTACTCGTCCATATGGCCATTTCAACTATAAGTATCTCCATAACCTTCAAAACATCCTCCGTCCAATTGTCCTTCTAATTCTTTATATTGAAACTAGCAAGGGTTTCAATGACGACACTGATTTAGTTGACTAAAAAGGTGACTTCATGATGATGATCTTTAAATCAACACAAATGTAGGACAACAGCGATACTAAAGCCATTGAATAGTATCTTTCTCGAAAATCCGATCACATATATTATGAAACACCTTTGGGCTGAATACATAATATATGCAATTAGACTTTCACACATAAAAACGATTGGAGTATAAACTATCAACTCTCATGACACTACCACCTTTGGGTGAATAGATCACTTAAGCAGCAGCCTCCCTCCATTTAATGCCTTTATGCACATCTCAAAATTTTATGTAAGGCCAACACCTTTGGGTAGAATAACCAAACATAAAATCAGAGACATCCCCCAACATGCAAGCAAAACGATTCAGAATACAGACTTGAAAGGCCACTTTGGTGACTACATTCTCATCAGCATCTAAAAGGTCCGAAAACACAAGGGATACATCTTTATGTCATCCTCACATCCTTTACGGGCATACTATATGTGACAATGTAACCTCAATAAATGCAAAAATTCGAATGCACAATCTCATTGCCATACGCACGTGCTGAAGACATTCTCCGAAAACTTCATTCGAGACTTTCGTAAACGAAAAATCTCAGTAGAGTGACTATCATGCGTCACCGGATACCGAACCGACCTCTTGAGATACGAAAACATCATGTATCTCCTTTATGGCAAGTTCATTGCACAAAAATTCACTTAAAAATGGCTTCAGAATGTCTCAATTCCTATTTCCAATTGAAAATCATGCAATCCCAAACATTGAAACTGAAACCCGAGACACGAGACCTCATGTATCTCCCTCATACGAAGTCCGAAGCATGAAAATTCAATCGAAATCGGATTCAGAATACCTTAATTCATTTTTCTGGAGTTAAATTTTAATTTATCACAAATGTAATAAATCCAGAAAAATAGAAAAAGGTTATTTTATAAATTTCCTGGACCTGGAAACTAAACCAAAACACCTAGGGGTACCTTACGGGAAATCTAAAATTTTTGGGGTTTTTTTTTAAAGGTACTATAGCACTGCGACGTCAGCCGCCGAAGTCATCGCTGACGTCGGTGCGCGTGTGGGAGAGGCGCACGCGCACAGCCCACACACGCCTCAAGCGGCTAGCTCGTGAGTTGCACTCGCGACCCACGCGCAGATGGGCGACACTGTGTGGCGCGTGTGTGGCACGCGCCGACACGTGTCCCTCATCTAATGGTGCCACGTGTCGGACGTGTGGACGGCCCGGATGGGCGCGTGTCACACACGCACCTATCATTCCACGAGGGTGGGGACGCGGGCCACGGGCTGCACATGCACTGTACGCGCGGCACGCGTCGCCCGTCTACTGGTGCGACGTGAAGCTCCCTGATTGGCGCGTGCATCACACTTGTCGTCCGTACTGGCACGCTCCCACGCCTTGAAGCAGATACGGGCACGTGTGGCACACGCGCCCGACGGTTCGACCATCTCCGATACTGGCAACGATTTCTGGCATCTCGAGAGCCCGTTTTTCTCTCCGTTCAACCCGTTTTCAACCTGTTTTTCGTAGCTAACCTTATGTATACCACTTTACGCAATTATATACGTAAAAAAACTGAAAAACAAATCAAAAATCAAGGAAAACAAATGAGATAAAAAATCGAAAAACTTTCGTTTCCGGTAATCCGATCACGTAACCGCTTTGATACCACATGGTAGTACGTAGTGGGAGCTTTATTACGTACCCCGGATCTACATGAAAGGATCAAGAACGAAGGTAATGCGTAATACCTAAATTTCGGTTTCATCTCTGATTCCGAAGCCTATTCCGAGCTCCAAACGTCTCCAAATCTCCAGAAGCCTTTAGTGGAAAATGCTCACCGACTAATGGGAAAAGCTTTTCTACAGTTTCCTCAAGTTCCGAGCTTCCCTAACGGGTCAGGAATCCTTATACTTGTGAACGTTCCCTTGAGTAACTGCAGGAGATCTTACCTTTATATAGCTTCCACAACGAGCTTTCCTATCACAAGGTTGATATAGACCAGGTCCACACTAATCGAGACCTATTTTTTACCTGGACTTCGACCCATTAATCTAGATCATTTATTGGACCACTTTATTATCTTTATCAAGATCAAATGACGTAACTTAACCGGTAATTTATTTAAAAACCAAAATTGCAATTAATATTAGTCCAATTTTATGAAACATAGACAAAATTGTCCCTAAGGACAAAAATGTCTAACATTTAGGACTTTTGTTTCTATTTCTTTTGGAAAATAACCTTTGTTTTGGACTTCCCTTTCCTTTAAATCATGGAATCAATGATAGCAAATTTCTAATTAATAGCTTGGAATAAATCAATTGAGTGCATAAATTATGTTTACATGCCTCTAAAATATGATTCATGTATACATGTGAATATGATGCATGTAATTAAAATACACTTTATATATTCTTATATGATATGACTTATATGATTTCATTTAGCAGTTTAATTCTTAAGTGAAGAAATGGACTATTACATTAACGATAACAAATCTCTAATTAACATCAAGAAATTAAAACTTGAAATCAGAAACTTATTTTTATTTTAGAAACAAAATGTTCAATTTTCTTTATTATCTTAAGGATTTAATTACACTTCCATTCAACATTTTGATTTTGACAATTTCAGGATTTCATAATAGAACTCTTTAAACACTTGTTATTGCCTCTTCAGCTTTAATAAAGTACAATTACACGACTAATATGTGTAATTATTATGCAGGAATCGTGAGTGACAACCTTTTTGTCATTTGCACCGGCAAACAAGGTTTCTTCGAGCCAACAGGCCATGGACGATAGCCGCTTGTGACAATGTAAGATAGTCTTAATTAAATAGGCTTGAAAGCTCCTTCATTGCGTTTCTTTTAAAATAAAAAATACGTAAAAGGTAAAAGAAATTATAACTGCTGCCAGTAACAAGAGGGCAACAGTACAACGTAAGTCGTTTAAGATTTTGTCCATCCAATTCCACTTACAGTATGATTAATTGGGCTTAAGATTTTAATAAAATAAAATAAAAATAATATTAAAATTATTATTTAAGAATGATAAAATGATTCATAATCTAATATAATAAAATAAATATAAATATAAATATAATATAAAAAATATTATTTAAAAATGATGAAATAATTCATAATGTAATATAGTAAAATGTTGTTTAGAACAAGAATTGATAATATAATATAGTAAAATGTTATTTATCATTTTATATTCCATCCTAATAACTCCAAATTGAAGGTAATTTATTTTTACTGTTTAAGATTAAATGAGATGTAACGTGCAATCCTTCCACGTCATCCTATTTCATTCCATTTCATTATAAATCTTCTTCTCAAATTATAGAATAATATTACATTTCATTTCTTTAACAATCACCCAACCAAATATAACCTTAGGAATAACTTGTAATCTGATTAAGCTTCGTATCAAGTACATTTAGTTCGATCACAAACAACAAATGCTAATAAGAAACTCAACTTATTGACACCCCAATTAAAGTTAAATTAAATTGGATCTACAGTATAAAAGGAGTTTGATTGAAAATGATAGTTTCTCGAATATTTTTTATTATGGAAAAGTGAGGGTTGTCGAAGGATATCCACAAAGTATACATGAACTGTTCGCTATACCCACAAGGAGACTCCTGCATATTACAAAATTATGCGCAAAATGAAAATCTGTTGTTAACACTCACATATAATGGCTGATAATTTCCATATATTGCATGTAGGGGTGAGCATTATTCGGGTCGGGCCGGGTAAAAAAATTTCAAATTTCGGATAATTTGGGTAATTCGGGTATTACCCGAATTATTTTCGGGCTAGAGTCGGGTAATTTCAAAAAATTTCGGGCCGGCCCAATTACCCGAATTAGGTTATAAAAATACAAAATTTTGGATTTAAAAAAAAAAATTATCAAAAAAAACAACTTCGGGTAATTCGGGTAAAGCCGAACAAAATTTCGGATATTTCGGGTCGGTAAGCTCGGGTAAGAAAAAGTTCGGGTTCAGGCCGAGTAAGATGAAAAAAATTAGGGTAATTCGGGCCGGGCCCGAACAGTAAAATTTCAGCCCGAATTACCCGAATGCTCACCCCTAATTGCATGTCAATGAAGAATATTCTACTTAACACTTTAAATTTACAAATTGCCACCATTAATCAGTTGTTATGACAATAATGAATGCAGAGCATGAAATAGCAGAATCAAGCTTGGAAAGTTGATTATATATTCGGATACATCTCGTACAGCAATAACGTCGATGATATGTAATTAAATTACAACAAGATGAGACGTGGGAATTTTAATCAATTACTGCATCTTTTAATTTGTCGGATTGTTACCCAAACCTGCAAAGGTACTATGAATCTTTCCTTATTATTCATGCGTACTGTAAAAGTTGTCCCTCGCCCAGAGGTACGACTGGAACTGAATCTTTGTTTGATGCTGCATATATATGAAGTTAATCGTGCTAACTTCGTAAGAAAAAGTAGAAATAGGACTGAGTTACTGGACTAGCTCCGCATTTACGCCAAGAATAGTGTAAACTCTATCCTTCATGATCATCTTGTCTTCACCTTTTACAAGTTTCCACATTGTTATTGAGAACCGACAGTATATCTCTTATTCATTCCAAGAATTGTATGCTTTATTCATCGACGAAACTTCCATCCCTTAGATGGGTCAGTTCATGGTGGCTTTGAGCTCAGATGAGCAGGGAACAAGGGAAGGTATAAGCAGTAGCTCAAAGTTGTTCGTCGATACATGGCATTACAATAAACATAGAGAAGTACAAAAATAGAAAGATATAGGATCATAGATATATCCATATATTGGCTCTTGCGGTATGTGAAAACATAACTTCGAG
Organism: Erythroxylum novogranatense; assembly: GCA_029891385.1. Lineage (NCBI taxonomy): Eukaryota > Viridiplantae > Streptophyta > Magnoliopsida > Malpighiales > Erythroxylaceae > Erythroxylum > Erythroxylum novogranatense. The sequence goes on along the minus strand of CM057234.1, from coordinate 65,744,399 downwards.
GGTTTGGATAACTAATGGGAGCAGTAGATGGCAGTAGTGGATATCCTGCCCCTATGGGGCTGGTATACAAAATGGGAAGGAACAAAAGGAGATTTATATATGCAAGTGTTGGCTTTCACGGAGATGCAGGCTAAGTCGACAATGAAACGGCGGAAGAATGATCAGAATCTTAGTCCGGCTAAATCATTAGTTAATTATAACACTATGTAAGTGTCAATTAGCATAGGAACTTCCAAATTGCATGCCTGTCATAACACAGGTATGTTTCTATCACCAAAAACCATGCCTCTCTTGGGACATTCTTGTCGCATGCCCTTTGTACTCCTGCGGTTGTTGTTCAAACAAGTCGTTAACCTTTCTAATATAATGTACGGTTGTTGCGTGCATGAAGATGTAGATAAGAGGAGGACAAGGATTTAATTTTGATGCTTTCCCCTTATAAACCTTTTATCATTTTCATGTTTAGTCAATATGGGACATTCTAACATTCCCTTCAGTGGCGAGAATGGATATCAGGTTGTCGGCTTGAAATATACGCAGCAGAATCGAATCGGTAGTTGAGAATGAACATCTAGACGGACAACCTGAAAATTTATAATCTTGACCAAACCTACTCTGATATCATATTGAATTTTTAATATGGGTAGAGTGTAAAGTTCATTAACAAGAATTGGATTTGGGTCAACTATTGTCCAAATAACTAGTTGGTTGGATAGTTGATCCTTACTACTTATAAACCCTTTACCATTTTCATGTTTAGTCAATATGAGATATTCTAACACTCTCCCTCAAGTGCAACTGGGAATGGACATCAAGTTGTCACTTAAAATATACGCAGTAGTAACCGGATCGGACCACTAGGAATGAACATCCAGACAGACAATCGGAAAATTCATAATCCGGCATATTGAATTTTTAATATGGACAGAGTATAGAGTCCAATAACAAAAATTGGGCTTGGTCAACTATTGTCCAAATAACTAGAACTAGTTATTTGGATAGTTAATCCTTACATGTCCATTCCTAGTTGCACATGAGGGAGAGTGCTAGAATGTTCCATATTGACTAAACATGAAAATGGTAAAGGGTTTATAAGTAGTAAGGATCAACTATCCAAATAATTAGTTCTAGTTATTTGGAGAATAGTTTACCCAGACTTAATTTTTGTTAATCTCTCCCCATATTAAAAATTCAATAACAAGTGTGATTCTTTAATCTTCTTCTTTACAAATTTGACCGTTTTGACCATTCGTTCCTTTTAAACAACGAACTTCCTGGCTTCTTCGTTTGTTATCATTATCGATGCCTTATTTTGTACAGCAGTTTTGGTAGGGCAGTGAAGTTCCACAACATGACAGATACGAAGCACAAACAAGGCTTCCTTGTTAATTATTGCCGCTTAATGCCTGTCGCTTGATACTCATTGAAAAGATAAATGCTTGCCAGACAAATTACAAGGCTCCAATTAAGAAATAGTGTAGATAAATATAAATTTTCTGAGTTCTGTTTGGACTAAAATTACCCTTGATAAGTGTTATGGCGTTCTCAAGAATAGCGTATTAGACTACAGAATCGAAAAACTTAAGTAGAGTTGGACATTAAAAATTTCAAGAGTAGTTCTAATAATATTATTATTATTACATTAATGATAAAATGTGGTAACTGAACGTTAATTAATACAATGTGGTTAACATACATATCATTGGCCTTGATATGAGGATTTTTTAATATAACATCACTACAAGAATTGGACTCTTTCTGTGTCATTTTTAAAACGTCGCAGAAGTCAATATAATGTCACAAAAAACCTTTTCCGACATCTATTAAAACGTCACAAAAAACGTTGTAGAAGGTGGGGTAGGCAATAAGTATCTGCGATGTCTGTTGAAAAACGTCGTGGAAGGCTCCGATATTCGATGACGTTTAGTAAAACGTTAAGAAAGGACTCGATATTTGGCGACGTTGGAAGGAAATGTCACGAATTGTTGAGTTTTAACAACGTTTAAAGGATGTCGCAGAAAAGTTATATTTCGCGACGTCTAATTCAGCAAACGTCGCAGATTATAAGATATTTATTAAATATAATTTTATCGAAAAAAAATTTACTTATAATAATTTTGAAAAGTTTATTTAATAATGATTTAATATAAATTATAATTTTATTTTTTCATTTATTTGAATATAGGAATAATTTAATAATTAATCAATTTTAATTATTAATTTAAAAATTTTCAATTTTCCAAAAACATTAATTTATTAAATTTGAATTATAATTACTTTTTAAATTTAAATTTATTTAAAATTTTGAAAATAATTTTATTTAATTATTTGCTAATTTAATATTTAATAAAGTTTTAAAATTTTATTTATTTAATAACTATTAAATATTATTTATGAAATAAATTTATTTAATAATTCATCATTTTTAATATATCATTAATTTTAATAATTATTCATATATAACAAGAATTGAATACATGCAAACAATTTATTATTTAATTGCAATTCCCAAACATGTCATAATACGATAATTAAAATAAACAAAACGTCATAAGTGTTTAGCATATCAATACGAGTACATGTTTAGTCTAAACGAACATTATGTATAGAACATAAAAGTTCCAAAACCTTTTTTTGTTGTTCAACTTGGAAAGATAATCGATCTTGCATTTCTTTAAATTGTTTAGTCAATTCATTGACTTGAGACTGTAACCCCTAATTAGCCCTCTTTGACTCCTCTAATTCGTTTCGAAGTCTCTTTCTGACCAAAGTATTCCCTTGTGATCGAGGCCCAATTCTCATGCCAAGAACGTAATCTGATTTAGTATCCAAGACTTTGTCGCACACTTCATCCACTATAATCGGATGACCTTTTTCTATTGAATGTGTCATTTCATGACACATTAATTCCTGGAAAAGTAAGAATTAATTACATACACATTCTCATTTAACAAATATTTGTAAATGAACTATGTACTCACTCATTTTGCTTTGCATTCGGCAGTTGTCCATTGATCTTTGCTTTTATCATAATGAGTGTGATACCATAGCTTCATCCGGTCACACTCTTCTCCATCTCTGTTACTCTGTTGTAAAAAGATATATTGCTAGTAATTTTTTTCATAAATTTTTAAATGTCAATCAAAATAAAATATAATTAAAAAGATAATAACTTATAATCTCACGTCGTATCGCTACAAAGGCCTTGGAGCCGGAGTTTGGTCGACATTTGACCTGACTCCTTGCCAATTTGGCTTTTTGACTTTTTTCCTGATCATACACGTAGCAAAATCTATTATAACATCTATAAATCACAATTTATAAATACTAAAATATAATCAGTTATCAAAGAAGTTGTGAAATAAATTTTTTTTATCAAATAAAAACTAACCTTTGTAGCTGATTGCTCCCGATACTCACATAAATCCATCCACTTCACCACTGTGACATTATGAGGCTTCACATCTTTTCCGTGCTTAGTAAAATATTTTTTTAAATTATACCTTTCATCTTTAGACCTTAAAACAAAAAACCTCTTCACAGCAGCATGTACTTTGCTATCAGTCCTCATTCCCTTGATTTCCAACTTTTACTGCAAAAAATTATAAATTTTTTATCAACACTTTAAGCATATAGAAAACACGTACAAATTGGTTTGGTTTAGAATACTTACGTCTAACTTATCAAATGTAATGTTCAATTCCTCATTAGTAATTTTTGAAAATTTTGTTCTTACAGGCAAAGAAGTTCGGGATACCACACCAATCTCACTCGATAATTTGAACAGACTATACGGAGTTGATTGGTCGTCCTTCAGCAGGGGAGATCTCTATCTCCAATTTTTTACCAGTCGCCTTATTAATCTTTGCCAATCCATGTCCTTTTGTGACACCCCTTGTTTTTTTGCATCAGTCATAGATCCTAAAATAGAAAAGGAATAATTTATAATTAGCATATAACAATATTAATAAATTTAATTAATCTTAATAATTAATCTTAAGATCATACCTGCAGTGCTTGCAGAAGAGGATCCCACGGTGAAAAGAATAGTGTGATTTACCGGTATCAGATAATTAGAAGCTAGAGGAATCTCTTGAGAAGTTGATGGAGAACTAATATTGCATCGCATATTCAAAATTTGTTCATACTTATCTCTAGGATGAGTACTAGGCATAGATGTGACTTCTCTTGATGTTGAAGTAGGCTCAGAAGGTGCATGTGTGTGAGCTTGTGCCTGTGTAGGTGTAGGTGCAGGTGTCTGATCTTGTGGCTGTGTACGAGCACATGACTCATTAGCTGCACTTCCAATTAGTTGACGATACTGTGACTACAGTTGTGTAGGTACTAAGCTACTTGGTGCAACCTTATTCTTCTTCTTGGGTAGACCAGGTCCCATGTGATTCACCTGCATTCACATCGACATTAGTGCATAAATCCCTTTTTCTCATTACATCCATCACTGTAAAGCCTTATCTATGATCTCTCTAATGCAATATCCATCAATAAGCAAATTAAACATTTGATTAACCTATGTCATTCACCAACATTTCAACAGCTTTCACTTTCTCAACCTTGCAAACATCAATATCAATGAAAGCTTAATAGGAGCGAACATGTTTTTCAGTCGTTTCATTAAATACATAAATTTCATTCTCAAGTTTCTAGCCTTGCAATTCCAGCAAATAATTGAAGTATAACATGAATATCTGGTTCTACGCACCTTTCATGAATATCTGGTTCTACGCACCTTTCATGTACTTAGTTACACACATATAACTAAGTAGATAATAACCAGAATTATTAAAGAAGTTTATTAGTCTTTACATCCATGAGAAGCAAAACAGGATAAATGGGGATAAATGTGAAACAAAACAGAAATCTAATTATTGTAAATCAAATTATTGCCAATATAAAGTAAATAGAAATCTAAATTAGCATAATGACAGTATATTACCTTCCATATGGATTAATGAAGAGATAGATGATTGTTTCTTACTTTATATTTGAATACAATCTGCAAAAACAATAGTTGAAAACAAGAAAACAAGAAACTAATTTTTAATGAAGAGATAGATGATTGGGAATGTATACAATGTGATGCCTACACCCTTGCCATCTATAAAAGAAGCACAATTGAGAATTTAAGAATTAACTATTCATTGGCATTACACACATTTAGGAGACAATAATATGTATCAGTTTAATATCTATTGTTCTATTAACATGGCTTTGTTGCATTCATTTTTAACATTGATGCATTCACTTTTAACATGGTTGTAAGGAAATGATTTGATTGTAGTTTACAAGCAACCCAGAAATTAAAATTTAACTATTAATATATAATGTAAAACAATCCAAAATATCATTGTTTTGCTTTTTAAAGCAAGCAAATAAGTGATGCCTTTCTTTTCACTAGGATGGAATTAGTTTTGCTTTTGGATTAACTTACCATTCATTAATTCTTCAATTGATAGAAGAAATGCTGCTGAATAATATCAAGCTTATTATTCATGTTTCTTATTATTGTAAATGATTTGAGTTCATGTTTGTTAATTTGATTTTGGTGTTGAAATGTAAAAAATAAAAGATTCACAAATGTGTTTACAAATATTTTTGGTCAGTTCTATTAGAATAAAAGAATGTTGTAAGCAGTCATCTAATGAACCCCACTTAGTACTCGGTACAAGTGGAAGGAGCTTATTTGTATACGATATGACATATCTAAAAGATGCCTTCAACCTAGACTAAAAGATTAGAGTGCCGTGGAGACTGACTTTAAAAGAATTACTTCATAACTAAGTGATGTATATAGGTTGTATCTTTTAACTGTATAGATTTCCTTATTAACCAAAATTGTATAGGAGGGAGTAGTGATGGTTTGGTTTATCCGATTGATAAATTGAGTAGTGGTCTTTGAGGAAATCCTAAGCTAGTAGTAGATTATAAGAAACTAGGATTGGTTAACTAGCTGAAGGAACATTAAACTCTGCCCATCCAATCAAAATTAACTAATCCTTTATCTAGTTTCTTCTTAATTAGTACTGGTCCTCCTCATTATTTCACCATGTGAATAAAATTTCTGTGTATGTAAGATCTACCTATCCTAATATACTTATACAATTTTTGAAGTCTTGATCTATTTTCCACACTTTTCCACCTTATCCTTCTACTTTAAAAGAATCCATATACAAATGTTTAAACACACCATAGAAAAGTTTTAGTGATGATGATGATAGTGATATGGAAGCAAATTTTGATGATATAATGTAAACAAAGGATAAAAGCATCTGCACAATTATTCCAAGGATAAAAGCATGTGCACAATTTGATGATATAATGGCTAAACACACATTATTCCAAGGATAAGAGCATTTGCACAATTAAGGTAATGCATGATTCTTCTTGAAGCTTAACATAAATTAAAATAGAGGGATGTTATTCAGCACAAAGATGATAATATTTTGTTTGTTCGAAGATCAAGAGATTTTATTTAAAGTCTAAAACAAAATTCATCTTGAATATGCAAGGATTTAGTTATTATGTCTTAACTATAAATAATCATGTAATAAGTGAGTTTCTAATTCATTTAAAAGGTATTATACATGTTATCATTAACTTAAAATGAGGATTATCTACATACATATATAAATGGGAGATTAAAGTCTAAACTTTATATTCATATTGTTGTTCAAAAGTTTATAAATGAAAATTTTAACTAAAAGAACATGTAAGCTAATTAAGTCTAGACGTTAAGCTAATTAAGTTTAGACTTTATAGATGTTAATTGTATTCAAAATAAAACTTGAAGGAGTTAAGAAATGTTGATGATAAAAGGGCTCCAGTTGAAGATATGCTTAGTTAAAAGGTATTATTGTTGATGATAAAACTTGAAGGAGTTTCTAATTCATTTTATCATTAACTTAAAATGAGGATTATCTACATACATATATAAATGGGAGATTACAGTCTAAACTTTAAATTTATATTGTTGTTTAGCGAAGAGATTATAAATGATAGTTTTTAACTAAAAGAACATGTAAGGTAATTAAGTCTAGGCGTTAAGCTAATTAAGTTTAGACTTTATAGATGTTAATTGTATTTAAAATAAAACTTGAAGGAGTTAAAAAATGTTGATGATAAAAGGGCTTTAATTGATGATAAAATAAAACTCTAACTATTAGTGTTTCAAATAAAATACAATTATTTTGTAACAAAAATAGAAAAGCAAAAAAATGGCATTCAGGAAGAAGGTTATGAACCACACCCATGAGTCCTGAACTTGTCTTCTAAATCAATGAAACAACTGAAATTCATCAAAAGGACCTACACCAGACCAATTTACTGCTATTGAATGCACAAGGATGGTGAAACACAAATCAGCTGAGTGCATCTCACAATGATGGAGAATATATAATACTAGCAAAAGGTTTTGTACGAGATATGCTTAGTTACAGAAAACAGTATATATCACAAGACTACAAGGTGCAGAAAATGCAGCAAAACTATATATGTTAATTTTCAATGAGTTCAATGGTGACTAGCATTGGATCAAAATAACATTCTGAAGTCCACCATGTAAGTGCAAGTCGACTTGTACATGGGGTAAGTCGACTTACACGTATTCAGTACCGATAAGTCGACTTGTACATGGGGTAAGTCGACTTATGCAAGGACGGTACTGTTTATATTGTGCCCTAAAGGCAATCCCCTTTAGTGCGTTTTGTTCAAAGTCGTGTGCAGACTTTATGAATAAATAAAGAAAGGCATACTTCATTAATTTGATGTTCATGAACATTGTTTATGAATTGATTGGATCTTTAATCGAATTAATGAAGTCCATGATATATGACATAGCATGAAGGAAATTATGATGTGCTCATACTCCTGAGATTCCTTTCATGTGCAATTATGTCAGTATCTAAATTCTCCCTAGTCATAGGATTAATGAGACTGGACATCATTAATCCGGATAGACTAGCACATGTCATATTCCTTGATTGGATCAAGCAGTGGATCTCAGAAACTGTAAATATGAGATATTTAGAATTGACATGTGGATGCTTACTAGCGGTAGTAAGTACATTGGATGACCTGTCATGAGATCATCACATGGATATCTTCTTCTAGTGTCAGTAATAATCTCATCATAGCAATGGTGCAAGTATCCTTAGACTTGAGGTACTCAAGGATATCTTGAATCTTGATCACGTGCTGACTCCATTCCTTGTTGCCTTCGGAGGTAACTCATAGGGTGGTGCTTGGAGTGCAGTTTGAGATATTGAAGATAATTGAGTAGCCAATAAAGGATTCACCACTACGGATTAGCGAAGAGATACCCATAGCCTCTTGTGGGATCATTACTTGTAAGGTTGGCCAGCAAATATGTCATGAAGAGTGTCCTCATTGACATATAGAGTAATGAGTCTAGGACAAGAACTAATTTCACTAGGCTAGACTCGGTCTAGTGAGAGTTGACACTTTGACCATACTCATAACCAAGTGGGGTATAGGATGGTGAAAGGACGAATTGCACAGTAATTGTCTATGGAAGGGTTTGTGATCTGGTTCGTAATGAATACATCAAACCGATTACTTTCCGGTCAATTGGGGGTCATGATGTGTTGCTAGATACCGCTCATGACTTGCTTAGATTAAGTGTTAATCTAAGTGGCCAACATAACCGGGAACCTAAAGGGTCACTCGCATAAGAGTGTTTCAGAGAATCCGTAAAATAGTATTAGACAGAGTTTCAATTATGGAGAGCATTAGGATTAAATGGATCCCGATGAGATCGAGATATGTCCCGATGAGATCGCGACATCGATATTGCTAAGAAAGGTCTCAAGGCGTGCAGATCAAGGGGCCCTAGAGGCCGGTAGGGTGACCCAGATTAGATGGACCTTAGCATTTATATTCTAATTAATTAATTAAGTAATTAATTAATTAATTATTATATAAATATATGCATGTGTTCGTTTGAAAGTGGGAGGAAGAAGAGATTAGCTTTGAAAAGTCAAAGCTTGATTTCTTTATTCCATTTATTAATGAATGGCTATTAAGCCATACACATGGCCTCATCTTATGGTAGTATTTTAATGGTTAAAATACATATAAGATGGCTTACTTTGCAAGATGATAAACGACGGTTTTGCTAGGGATGAGAAGTTGGAAAACTTAAGTGTTAAGTTTGCTTTGAAAATGAGTTTTCATCCTTCTTTTCTCATAAGCATCATCGTTTTTCTCTTCTTTTCCAAGCAATTCCAACGTTGATTCAAGCTCTCCAGAGGACAGAGGTAGGGTCTAGCAGCCTTTAATCTGTTCTAGCTATTCCCGGGTCAAAGGGGTTTGACTCGGTTAGGTTTTCTGATCTCTGCGTGGATCACCTTTGGAGATAGTCTCTTTTGGCTATTTAGGTTGATGTCTTCATACCGACACCTGGATCCTGGGTTTCGAGAAAGTCCCGGGAACAAAAATTTTTGTTTTACGCTGCCGGTACATGTGATGTACCTCCCGGGATTTTCCTACAGTGGTATCAGAGCGTCTGGTGTCCCGTATGAAGCTAAAACCTAAGCGAGATCAGAAACCCTAATGGAATTTTCTGTTGATGCATGCTTGCTGTCCAATTTTCGAATTTATATTGTGATATGTTTTTTGAAATTTTTCTGCCCAGGATTGTTCATAACATGTTATAGAATATGTCTATGAAATTTGAGAATTTATCGATTTGATTTGATATAGTTTTGCTAATTTAATTCCCTAAGTTTCGGATGCTGTTTTGTGAAACGATTCTGGAACAGTCAGTAGTATAAATTCGATAATAAATTCCAGAAAAATGATTTTTCGGATTTTCCTTCACCTACATGTCTCTAAGATGTTGTTGAATGTCTATGAGCATGGAAATTGGATTTCAAGGTGATTGGATATTTATTTTCTATTTTATTCTATGCTGTTGGGAATTGCTGTGCTGATGAATACAGATTTTGAATCGGTTTTTTTATTTATGTTGACTGAGTTTTTGATGGATAAAAATCCTGAAAAAATTCAGGTAGCATGTTATGAACATGTACTAACCTATGCAATTTTCTCAGAATTTATTGAAATTGTTTCATTGATCATTTCGAGCAATGTACAGAACTGGACAGTTTTGTGAAAAATTGTTGGGACTGTTTTGCTTGGCTTGATTGAGTGTGCTTTTTCAGTTCCAATGCCTTACACCATTTTTAATGTGATTAAAAATGTGTTATCTTGATGTATTATGATTTCCAAACTGAATTGCTTGAAGTTGCATTTCCAAGAATTTCCGGATGCCTAAGTGATCACATTAGCGTCTCGTTAGTATATTGCATTATCTTGTTTGTTTTGACCGTCATATTTTTATGGCATATGCTGAAGTAAATTTGATAATGTATGTGCTAGCTAGAGATGCTTAGGATGATAATTTGGGTGTTCCTAAATTATTTGGAAATTAATGAGTTTTGACTCATTTCAAGCTTTTCATATGGTTTGACTATATAAGGCTTTCATGGTTCAATGAAGTGTTCATTGAGATATCAAAGTAGCAGATATTACCTTAGGTATGTTGGTATTGTGAATTGGAATTGCAAGGATTGAGGAATTAGCGATTAGAGAATTATAGCAAATTACATTGGACAAGTCGACTTATTTGGAGTATAAAGGCGACTTGTTCAGTGGTCTGTGCATAAGTCGACTTGCGATTGTACAAGGCGACTTGTCAGGCGAGTAAATGCATAAGGCGACTTATATCAGATAAGTCGACTTGTGCGAGGGCAGAAGACAAAGCGACTTGTATTATGATACAAGGCGACTTGTGTATAAGCGAGGGCATAAGGCGACTTGCATTCGTTGTAAGTCGACTTGTGGCATGCTCAGGTTGGATGATGGATGATTAAAAGGATTGATTCAATGTGATTGATGAAACCTAAATCATTTCATATAGTCCTGGCGACTATAATCCTTCAGCTTGGAGTCGAGAATTCGAAATCCCTCCTCGGAATATGAAAACTAACGCCTTCCATTAATATGGTAAGAACCAGAGTTCTTATAGGGTTGGGTTGTTGGGCTAACTCAAGCTCACTCTATACGGATATGTTCGAACCATGAAAATAAGATTTTCTGATTAATGGGTTGGTTTTCACTGGAAGCGTTGGTTTGTTGAGCAAACTCAAGGTCAACGTGGACAGAGGCTAAGTTGGGTAGTGTACATCGGGATGTACACGCATCAAGGAGTTGATAACCCAATGTAAGTGCACACATCAACAAGTTGATAGCACTGATCGATAGTTGTGTCTAAGATGTAATTGGTATATCTGATACCTCCCGAGACATAAGGTGGCTTGTTGGGCAAACCCAAGGTCATTCTCAATGTCGGTTATCGATGATGCAATTGGTATGTCCGATACCTACCGATTGACCTAAGTTGTGGCTTGTTGGGCAAACCCAAGGTCACTCTTAGCAATGTCGGATATCGACCCACTAGGACTTTATGTCACTTTGTTTCTCTGGATTCGTAAAGAGGGTTATGGATTCTAGGAAACTAGTGGGAGCCATATGCATGTCATGCAAGTCCTTATGATCATGCAGGCATTTCTATTCTATCATTCCTTCTCTCTATCGCGTTTAGGTTGATTGAAGAAGTTTTTCAGTGTGAATTTTCGCTCTCTATTTTGGACCGAATTTTCTTGATTGGCTGAGGAATCTGAGAATTGTTCTCAGATCTGAGGAACTGGGATACGTCCTAGATGTTCCACTTCCAGATGCACCTACTGTCAATGCTTCTGATGAGGATCAGAAAGCATATTGTAAGCATCTAAAGGACGGTGATATGGATACTTGCATTATGCTTGCCTTGATGTCACCAGAGCTGCAGAAGCAGCACGAGTCCATGGATGCTCACACTATAGTATTTCATCTTAGGGAGCTGTTTGATGAGCAAGCTCGGTCTGAAAGGTTCGAGACCTCAAGGCTTCTCTTCATCACAAAGATGGCTCCAGGGACATCTGCTATCCAGGTTTCCCTGAAGATGAATGGCTATATAGAGAGATTGGCTGTCTTAGGATTTGTAATGGATTATGAGTTAAGTATAGACTTGATTTTGGTTGGATTGTCTAACAGTTTTTCACAGTTCGTGATAAACTATCAGATGAACCAAATATCCACAACAATTCCTGAGCTGATCAATCTGCTCAAGACAGCTGAGCAGGCTATCAAGAAGGATAGCAAGCAAGTGCTAGTGGTGGATGCTTCTTCTTCTGGTCCAAAGAAGAAAAGGGCCAAGAAACCAAATGGAAGTGCCATCAAGGAAAAACCAAAGAAACTGCCCCAAAAGGATTTTGCTTTCATTGTGGCAAGACTGGCCACTAGAGGCGAAACTGTAAAGTCTATCTGGAGTTCCTAAAGCAGAAGAAGGCATCAGATGCCTCTACTCCTTCAAATATGTTTGTCATTGAGGTTAATACTATTTCTGAACAAAACATATGGGTATTTGATACCGGTTGTGGCTCATACATATGAAATGATATGCAGGGCCTCAGGGATAGTAGACAGCTCATAAAAGGAGAACTAGACCTTCGTGTAGGTAATGCAGCAAGAGTTGCTACATTAGCCGTAGACACTTATGTCTTGTCACTCCTTAGTGGGCTTGTATTCAAA